>RJWH01000573.1:0-224418 GCA_004363575.1 Solenodon paradoxus
AGAGAGAGAGAGAGAGAGAGAGAGAGAGAGAGAGAGAGAGAGAGAGAGAGAGAGAGAGGAGGAGGAGTAGGAGGAGTAGGAGGAAGAGGAGGAGAAGAAGAAGAGAGAGAGAAGAGCTTCACAAAGCAAAGTTAAAAATATATCATTGAGGGTCTTCATGTCAAACTCAGAAGCCTAACTCCCATAGATAAAATGGAGTAACTGAAGAATTCTGTGTCAAGAAAGGCTACAATTCTCAATATGTCAGTCATTCTTTTATTTCTTAAATTTAATTATTTTTTATTGTAGTAATTATTCTGCACATAAAAATAACTTCCTATGTATAGATTCCCCATTCCTTAGGTATATATCAACACACAATGCCCTCCACCAAATTACCCAGTGTTCTTCCCCATTGTCTAGTGGCTATGAGCCATTCTTATTCACTCTAACAAATCTGCATCCATAGCCTCCTTAGACTCTACCCAAGTGTCGCCAACCCTGGGGTTGCCTATAGACTTTGTGCATGCCACCAGCATCTTCCAAATTACTGCAACAGTACTCACACTGGTTTTCCAGTCTCTAAATTGCTCGCCACCATGTATACTCCTAATGTATTCTCACCTAGCTGTCAGACCTGGTCTTTGTCAAAGTGTAAATCCACTGTTGTTCATTTCCTACTTTGAGACTTTTAATAGGTTCACGTGACCCTGGAGATAAAGCAAACATTCCTTTTGTAATACTCACTTGACCCTTCCTGTTTCTGCTACATCTGTGCCATACTAAACACTTTAATTCTGCAACCCCTCTCTCAGTGGGAATGCCCCTTCAGTCATCATAACCCCACAGGTGGGTCACAGGTTCAGTATGGTGTCACTTGCTTAGGGGCAAATCTGACTCCCAACCTGTTCTTAGACCCCTTCAGCTACCAGTCTGCCTATTTTCTAGTACTTATCACACAGTGTAGATTTATTTCCCCTTACTTTCTGTTTCATTTTTGCATCTAGATCCCTAGAGTAGGTACTTGGGGCTCAGAAGAACTGATCCTCAAAAGGATGAGTAAACTCCCACTCTCCTCTCGATTAACTGACTTCTCCTGGTGCACATCCTCTGGACAAATGATTTGTTCCTATTTCTTCTTCTCTTCTTCCTATTGTCTTTCTGTCCCCAATGCTGTCCAGAGAGGGGACTGTGGTGCATAGAAAGAGTACATACAAAGTTGTTTACAAATGAGTGATGGGAAATCCTGAAGTAAAATACCAAATGTTTCACAGCAATGCACTTTGGGGGAATAAGATAAGAAATAATCTTTGATTTTTCCATATTTCTTTTATTTTTAAATTTACCATCTTTCATAATACAAATATCACTACCAATCCCCTCCCACTCCCATTTGTTGTTGCTGTTGTTTAAAAAAGAACACTAGAACCAATCTGAAAGAGCTAGGTTTCCGTTAGAATAGTAGGATAGTGTGTATAGTAAACTATCATCTGTCTAACACGAGACAAGCAGAAAAACATATACTGATAACATCTCTTGGGGAGGGCCCAGAGGACACTAGATGTTGGGACACGAGGAGGCAGGCTTTTCACCATGTCCCTAAGTATATTTAGGATTTGAACCACGTAAATGTATTACTCTTGCAAAAAGTAAAGAACTTAAGAGAGACGTTTGGACTCAACTCACTAGCTTATGTAACCACACTCTCCTCATCTGTAAAATAGAGAAACAATATTGATATCACAGGCTTGTTGAAAGGAGTGAATGACCTGGTGAAACCAAGTCAGCCAACCAAGTCCCCCATCCTCCCTCTTCCCCACCCCTTCTGGTCCTCCAAATGGAGCTATCAAGGCCAAAGTGTGTGTCTGCCAACATCTCCCCCACTGGAATTGCCCAATCTGGCTCTCTGCCTATTGGCACTCAGCTAATAGCATGAAGGAAAAGCCATACTTCGAGGATCTGGGTATTTCAAAGCAGCCAAATAGCTCTTTTTGTTTTTGCAGGCGCTCTGCTTGCCAACTAGTTGCACACATAAGAAATATTTTGGGTCAGCACTACAGTTTTCAACCACAGCAGATTCATTTTGTTTCCTGCCTACTTCCTGAAAATAGTTCTGGGAACAAATGCATTGGGCTTTATCTCAAACCATGTTTCTGGCATCACCATGACAGGCAAGATGGTATCGTTGGGTAGTAATCATAAAAGAAGTCAAATTTCCTCAACTTTTTAGAATTTAGTCTGGAAAAACGAAAAGATTGTTTGGGTTGAGTTTCTAAGGGACTGTCAACACTTTAACATTCAAGCTATTTGATGCAGAAAGAGAAGCTTAATTTACCATGTTTCTGCCCGTTCAGAGACCCTTGTTTTTCTCTGCACCCCTTTTGATTGTTTTCTCCTGTACACAGATACATATTGAGTGTTAATGAGAAGACTGATGTTGAAGGTGGTAATGTCTTTATTGACCAGGATGCAGTTGCTAGATTTGACAATAAAAACACAGGACACCAGTTAAATCAAAATCACAGAAAAACAATGGATGTTTTTAAATTTTATAATTTTAAATTTTATAATAATTTTATTTCATTTGTTTACATTTCTATATTCATTTTAGGATGTTGAAATTTCATCTCAGTTTGTGAGTATTTCACACCTCACCTGCTACCAAAGTTCTAGTGTCCTTCACCAGCAGCGTTTTTCCTCCTTCATTCCCTTCATCTCCTGACCCCTGGTAACCAGTCTCATGTCCTGTGAATTTTGTTGAGATTTGTCTCTCTTTTGTTTTCTTTATGTTCTCTCTCTCTCTCTCTCTCTCTCTCTCCACACATATATGTATATGAGTGAAAATGAATGCAGTTTTAGTGGAAATTTGTCCCACACAATAATTGGGACATGTTTATATTAAAAAGTATAATTTCAGTATAAGTCCCATGTGATATTTTTATACTTATACTAAAAATTATTCCTTATTGAGCTAAGATTCAGATTTACCTAAGTGTCTTGTATTTATTTGATCTAGCGAGACTGCCTGTGAAGGACATAGGAGAAGCCTTGTTAATGCTCTAGAGACAAGAAGCCTGTTTCTCCAGCTCTCTGGCTCTGTCCTGGTGCTATTTCTTTAAACCAGTCTTCCCAACATGGGTCACAGATCAGGCCCCCAAATAAGCAAAGCTTCCATTTGCTTTTTGGGCACACACTCTGGTCTGAGTACAGGCCTTACCCTGTTGGGCTCTCCTCTTTCAGAATAGCATCCATGCTCCCGGTTCCTGCCTTCACCAGGAACTTCTGTAGGTCCCACTCTGCCAGACCCCGTCACTGTCCCATGCAGCTCCTCTCGGCCTCCTTACTCCCTCTTCAGCAACGGATTTGTTTTCTGCTGACATCATCTGTGTCCACTCTGAGAAATGATCCAGTCTGATTCAGGGCTGCCTTAAGAGCAGCTCCACCTCCCTACTTGGCTCAAGCTCTCATCAGATTCATCCTGTCCTCTCAAGACGGGTCTCCCTGATGCCTCAGTATCAGGAACTGGCTCACAGAGGAACATGGAACAAATGCTATCAGTCCAGAGTCCTATTTTCATGAAGTCAATTGCTTTCACGAAGACCCTGTTATCTGAAGGCCCAAATGAATCTTAAAGCCAGAGTAGTTGCAAGACTGTGCTGAAATCCACCCACACACACATACCTGCCTGGGTTCCTTTATATGGAACAGGTGGTGATTGGGGTCCAACTGTTTGCAATTTCATTCTGATCTAGAAGGTGAAGCCCCAAGAGTGTCCGAGTCAGAGTCCTTGGAAAGAGCTGTCATCTAAGGAAATGGAATTTTATCTCACTTCTGAGTTCTTCCTTTTCAAAAATTACCATAAAATACTGTGTATATTTTATTGTTGCACTGTATCGTGTCACAGGATGCTCAACAATGGTTAATCAATTTGTCCTGGTACATTTACTTTGTTTCTGGATTGTTCACCATTATAAACAGTACTTATAACAGTGTATATAAAGGCTACAGCTACATCTCTGTATATTCAACCATTATACAAACAATATTATAGCCAAATATTTGCAAAAATTGATAATTATTTTCTTCATATAAATTCTGAAATGAGTAATATTTTAATAAGAGATGCACAGTTGGGAGTCTTCTTAAAATGGAACAAAGCGCCTATTTATTGAATGCTTACATTTTTTATCTTATTTAATCCTCACAGTCTATTTATTTAAAAAAAATTTTTATTGCAGTAACTTTAATTGTACATATTAAAATAAACTCATATGTATAGGTTCCCAATATATGCAGTTTCCCCATTCCTCAGATGTATGTCAACACACTCTGCCATCCACCAAATCACCACAAGTGTTCTTAAACATTGTCTGTGGACTCTGTTACCACTTGCTGCCCCACACCCCAATTCCATCCCCTGTTGGTAATCTCAGTTCTATTGCAAGTATCCAAGAGCCTCATTTTTGTTTTGATTTGCATTTCCCTGATAGCCAGCATGTAGGAACATCTTTTGATGTGTCTGTTCATCATCTGTACATCCTCTTCAGAAAAATGTCTCCAATTCCTCTTCTCATTATTCATTGAATTTCTTGTTTTTCTATTACTGAGTTTTATGAGTTCTTTGTATATTTTAGATATTAAGCCCTTGTCAGAAATATGAAATGCAAATATTTCCCCCAGTTAGTAGGTCATCTTTTTGTTTTGGTGATGTTTTCTTTCACTGAAAAGATGTTTTTAGTTTGATGTAGTCCCAGTTTTTACCTTTTTCGTTTTGTTTCCCTTGATGGTGGAGCTGAGTCCCCAAAGGCCTCCCTAATACTGATGTCACAGAATGTTTTTCCTATGTTGTCTTTCAAGAATTTTATGGTTTCTGGTCTTATGTCAAGTCTCTAGCCCATTTTGAGTTAATTTTTGTGAATGGTGTTAGAGAGTGGTCTAGTTTCATTCTTTTGCATGTGGCTGTCCAGTTATCCCAACATCATTTATTGAAAGGACTTTGCTTTCTCCATTGTGTGCTTTTGGCTCCTTCATCATAGATTAACTGACTGTGAGTGAACCAGTTTCTGATGATTCAGTTCTATTCCACTGATCTATACTGTTATTATTCCAGTACCATACTGTTTTGATCACTATCACTTTGTAGTATAGCTCACTATCTGGGAGTGTAATGCCCTGAGATTCATTCTTTTTTCTCATAATTGTTTTTTGCTATTTTGTTGTTCTATCTGAGTTACTTCTTGATGCCATATACCCTGGGGTGGCTCATGATTAATCAGTGACTTTCTGCACAAATGTGACTTCTACTGTTTTGTGACATGTACTTCCTTTCAATGAGACGGTGGTCATGTGACTAGAACTGTTTTACAAGCTGGTAATCAACAAGGTGCACACAGATGTCTCCCTTTGACTTAGTGACATCTGACTGGACTTCACATCTGGTTAAGGTGGAAGACATGAAATGCCTATCTTCCCTGTCCTAGTAAGTTCCACAAGTGGGTTATCTCACAATCCTGAGACTGTAAGTCCAAAATTCAGGTGCCGACAGGGTCACTCTCCCTTTGAGACCTGCAGGAAAGAAACCTGCCTTGGCTCTACCCAACTTCTGGTGGTATGCTGGCCCTCTTGAGTGTTTCTTGGCTTGTAGGTCTGTCACTCCATTCTCTCTCTTCATGTGCCCAAATGCTACTCATGAACATATATTTTAACAAAAACTGATTTGGGGCTAGCAAGTAAAAATTAGAAAAGTTTACATAAATATCTGGATTTCTGTAGGCCTTTGTAGTTGTAAGGATAGGTTAGACTTTGCTAGACAGCAGGCAGCAATCTTGTCTCACACACATACACACACACACACACACAAGTGTAAGTGAATTTGTTATATCCTTTTCTGGGATTAAGCACAGAAAAGAAGTAAAGGAAACAGGCTCTGGGCCCTGGAGTGGGGATGAGGGGAGGCTGAGGAACAGCTGAGAGGTGGTCCCCAAAGTAAACCCCTTGACAATTTGGAGCAGGGTGGTTCCACAGAGACAGCTGGACACTAGACTCTCTCTAGGCAGCCCTGGGCAGCCACCTGATTCTCAAGTCAGCTGTCCCTACTCCCCACAGACTTCTACACAAAACTTCCATCCACCTCTCTAACATTTTCTACTTGTCTGGTCATTTCCTCAGTCACCAGAAGAAGGTTTTCAAGGGATATTATGAGAGATGTTTAGAACCCATCCAAGTTTGGGCTAAGAAAGTGTGAGTTGTGATTCTTGGTTGTCAAATTTCCATCTGGTTTCACATGGTTTCTGTGAATATCTTCACCCTGAAATCAATTAGAGTTCTAGTTTTCAGTAATATTTCTCACATGTGTAATTTTTGTACAACTTAGAGTCTTTACTGAGAAGAGCTCCACAAATTGCTATCTTGTTTATTTTTCTATTTATAATGGTATGTGGTAATTTGTTCACATCTTTGCTCAGAGACAAAACCAAAGCTAAAATCCTACTCCTTAACTGACACAGCAATTTATTTTTCTTGGTTAAGAACCATTACTTTCTTAACTTGCTACTCTTGAGAAATGTGGGACTAGGGTCCCTAACCTCTACATCATCAAAATTTGGTATAATTTCTGACTCCCTCAAATTCAATGACAGTTATTCCTTGGTGCCCTGAGAGCTTTCTTTCAGGACCACATACTCTTGTGTCCCCACCCTCCCATACCCTTGCCGCAGGGGATACCAAAAATCTGAGGATGCTCAAGTCCTTCATCAGTCCTAGGGTTTTAGGCCCTTGGATTCAACCAAACAACATCTGGGGCTGGTTGAATTCACATATAAGGAACCTGTGAGCCCTCTTTTTTAAATCTCTTGTATGAAACATCCCCTCCCTTCCTTGGCAGGTAGAGGCATCCCGATCAGTAGAGAAAGGGAATTCAAGGCCTAGAAGTATATGTAAACAAACTCTGCTTTTTTCTTGCTAATAGCTCAAACCTAAAATCTCTTTGCCTTCTCAGTTTGCTGTCTATTGTTTCTTTTTTGATGAGGTATGTAAAACTGACTTCTCTGGTGACTTTGCAGGTTCCAAATCTATGAAGTCTTATATGCCTGAAATTAAGTTGTTTCTTCTTCTGTTAATCTGTTTTAGGTCAATTTAATTATCAAACCAGCCAAAGTCACTTAACAGAAGAAGGTATTTTTCTCTCCAACAAAAGAAAGATATTTGGAAAGTCTGTATCTTTCCCCCCACCCCTGGGTCTTGTTACAAGCCTGTACCCTCTCCTCCCCCTGCCCCAGCCCCCTTAAGAAATTCAGACATTTGACATTTGATTATAATGAAAGCAGTCCTCTGAAATTGCCTTGTGTCTGGGTCAGATAGTTGACTGCGAGTCCTGCCAGAAACAGATATCCCTGAAAGGAGGAAGAAGCTGCTCACGCTAAGATGCGTATTTATAGCACTCCAGTGAGCCTAATCCTAAAGCTGGCACAAAGACAATGGTGATGATCTCTGTGATGAGGGAGTCTAGGAGTGTAAATGAGTAGACTGGGGAGAGGAGGGCTGTTAATTCATCACAGAAAGTTCTACAAGAACCACCCTGGTGGCCTTCATCACCTACAAAAGCAAACGTACCAGAGGTAACTGGCACAGGCACCCTGAGTTCTCTTCATATGTCTGACTTCCCTGCCAGTTGGATTACAGACTGACAAACACAGATGGGAAGCCAGGCAGAGCTGCAGGAATGCTTTTAATGAAGTCTGCAGGGCAAGGGAAGACTTTTCAAAGGATCCTCACAGTTAATTAAGGTTATCTTCCAGTTTTGTTGAGATATAATTGATATATGCCATTGTGCTTGTTTCAGGTGTACAGCACAATGATTTGAAATATGTGTGGCTTGTGAAAGGATCACCACAATAAATTTAGTTTACACTCATCACGTGTAATCATTTACTCACAAATGGAATCACTGCTAAGTTTGTTATTGGTGAACATTGTATTTTACTGTTGACATGCTTCTGGAAACAGATAGAACATTGGGGAAAATTGCTTCCATAGTGAAAACATTATTGCAAATGATGAAAACCACATTTGAAGAGGCAGGAGGAGAAGGAGGGAGAGTGCATCTTTGTGTAACCACCTTGAACCAGCAAGGAGTGGCCACCCTGGGAAGGACAGATCTTGAAGGCACTGTAAGGGAGACCTGGACTCCCAGCATGCACACAGCCAGAGAGAGACTCAATGAGATGTTGATTTCCCACCACATTCCACCATCTGGGGGTGAGGCTGAGCGAGAGTGGCCTCTGCTCTCACAAGCTGCCCTGGACAGTGGGAGGAGAGGAAAACTTACAGGAGGAAGGACTGACTAAAGAGGAACAGGGTGACCTCCCCCAAAAAGAGATTTCATTTTTCAAGAGAGAAAGAACTAAAAGGAAACATACTGACATGCGATCTGGATACGGTATGAGCCTCATTCCCTGGATCCTGCATAATTTTTTAAGTTGATTATTCATGATGACTGTGTTGTGGGTTTAGGCTTTGCCCTGGGGAGTTGGCAAGGACAGTTCTGAGGTTTAAAAAAAACAGGGTCATTGTATGCTTGGGTTCCTCTACTTGGCTCAAAGGGAAAGGAGAAAGTAGGCCCACCTTATCAAGTTCACAATATTCTGGGGGAAAACCCAACATTCCCAGAGACCCTGACTAAAGGAGGAATTATGTGTATCAAATTTCCTGTGGTCTTTCCCATGTGTGCCTCCTCACCCCTATTTGTGCAGGTTCCCAAAGTAAACATCACTATAGTGACAATGTGGCTAGTTTACAGATACAGAGTTATGAAAAAAAAATTCAAACTAGACTTTCAAATCCACCTGGATGCCCAGCCCTGTTTATGCTACTTTCCAAGTGGTTAAATCAATGAATTCCAGACCTGGATTTAGGACATCCCCAGGAATCTTTAATTATTCCCAGGGCTATTGTGAAATGCTAAAAATAAAATCATTTAAATTTCCTGCTCTTTAAAATAAGAACAAGCTTTGTGCTTTCTAAAAGCACATACTTTTGGAGGGAAAAGAGATTGTGAAATCTTGCAGACAAACTTCATCGGCCCAATTCTCAGAGGTGGATCACAGCAATCAAAATACCATGCTTTGTGACTTTGAGAGCACTTTCTGATGACTGGGTTAGTAACTAAATGTGTAAATTAATACAAAAGATGATTGACTGAGACCCAGCATCAACTAGAGCTAGAAACAGAGACATGCTCTTCAGTACAAAGATGTTGCTCTGTTGTGCCTCATCTGTGATCCTTCAGTTTGTCAGCTGCTAGAGACCAGACAGGCAGCACAGGCTGGGCAGGGGCGGGGGCAGGGGTGGCAGGTGAGGATGTAGCACTGCCTGGACAAGCAGAGGGGCAAGGTGGGGCCTCAAGGGAGGGGAGCAACTCCAAGCTGGCTTCCCCCTGGCCAGAGCTGAACTGGAAGTTGAAGCCAGGGGCAGCAGGGCAAGCAGTTGGCTAGGTCCCAAGGAAGGAGCCTGCTCCAATTCCCTGACTGTTAGTGTAAGTCTAGACAATTACCATTCTTTGTTTTATCATGGGAATGGGAAGTCATCAAGTGCAATATAATAATGTCTTTGTCAAAGGCTGTGACTGTCAATGCTCTTTATCTGTGGTGGTTTGTTCACATGTGTCCAGATGTGTGGACAATATTCCTGGAGGTGCTGGGGAGCCCTGAGGTGAGGAACTCCTGAGCAGATGGTGGGTGGTGGGAGTGAGTGTGTGGGAGTGGGTACTGCAAGCTTGCTGAGTAGTCCCCTGGAGTTAGGAGGACAAGGGAATTGTTTACTGGGAGTAACAAACACTGGAGACTGAGAGACCTTACCTTTGGTAGGTTTTTTCACAAGCGCTGCCCACCAGCCCAAATCAGCTACTAACGCAAAGTCCTACAGGACTTTACAGTTTACAAAGTGCTTCAGCAATTATCAGTTCATTCAGTTCTCCCAACGACCCTGTGAGAAACAACCTGCTACTAAGGTGTGGTGGCAGATGCTGCAGAACCCTCCTTACTCTACAGCGGGGATGGAGCGGGGAGGTGTTCCTCTTTTACAGATGGAGCATATGGGCAGCTGGGCTCATCTGAAATCTGGGGCTGTTGATTCCAAAACTCACCTGCCTACCAGACTTGTGCGCTGTCTCTTGGTAGAGTTGCTAGAGCAGACAGCGTTCAGTTGAACAAAGGTCTGCTCCCATGGAGGTGTCTGCATCAATATACCTTTGAAAGCAATACCATGGGAATTAAGGGAACAGAGAGCAAATTTGGTTTCAAAGAAAATAGATACAAGACAAAAACTGAGAGCAAACCAATATTTATAAGGGAAACAAAATTTGGTGAGATTTAGGAAGGACTGCTGCATAATCGAGAAAGCTTTTTCTCTCCTCTGGCCTCTAACTGCACACTGCTTAGCACCAGGCCCACCTGTTCACTTCCACCTGAGAGCTGCATTGGGTGAGCTACTTGTGATTTGATACCCTTGTGGAAAAGATGGCTCTGGAGGCCCTCACATGAGAGGAATAGTTGACTGAACACGTGGCCAATGGCAGAGAAATCACTCAAAAGGGTGATAAATCAGATAGTGAGGAATATAATTCATGAGGTTTTGAATATTTGTCTCCAGAAATCTAGTCCAAGGAATTTATTTAAAGTTTAAGGAATTAAGCTGGACATAGAAATGCATATTACATCAATAGTTTGAGTGGCTATGACATGCCCATGTACTAGATACAATTGTCCTAAATACCTTTTCCTAATATGTAGGTAAAATAAGTTGGCAATAATTTTGACACTCATGCCTATGGTATATAATCAAAACATAAATCCACATGTTTCAAAAATTTGGCATAGTTCATTTGCATTTTGGGAAGTCACAGCTAAAGCTACATAAGTACATCAGGATTTGCTTCATCAATCAAGAACTGACTGTTGTATTACTTACATTTTACTCTGAAAAAAATTTAAAAATTAGGATAGAAAAGCGTTTCAGAAAAATCTTTATTTCCTTGATTTCCTCTATAAATTTACCATATTCGGTAGCATGCTTTTAACTTATTTCAGTATTTTCATCACACGTAGTTAGAGCTAAATAAAAAAGACCTATCATTTCCCAGGGTACAATACATAAGACAGAAAATACCTGTCATTTTGCATTTACCCAGATAGACAATTGCACAAGAGAAAAATCTGGCACCTAGATTCTATTTCATTTCTGCAGTTATTCTAAAAAACAAATGTCTATTTTTATTTGGGAGTTGGAATACATTTAAAAATAAAATTAAAAGATGTATATAGTTGACAGTGTTTATATGTACTTCAAGCACTGGAAAATGTTCTTAATATAATGTTTTATTTCCCGCTCATTCATTAGCATCCATTACCAGATTTGGGTGGAAAGGAGATTTCTGCAAATTACTCCATCAAAAACCACACACCACATATTCCTTGTATATGCTTTCAAGAGTCAGGAATGGTTTTTAAATTTCTTTCTTTTTTTTTTTTTTTTAACGTAAGTCCTGGCAGTTTGCTACATGCATGTGATATTGGCTCATACTTTATATGCTATTTTATGATGACTTAGGCAATTTCAATCACTAAGTAATCTTAGGAGACTTGAATTCCTTTGATTATAGAATATAGACAATGCTACATGAATCATTTCTGACATTATTGTTACCCTAAATGGATGGTAACTGTATACTTCCAGTCACTGAAGCCAAAATCTTTGGAATCATCTTTTGACGCCTCTCCATTTCACATTCTACCTCCAAATTCACCAGGAAGTGCTTTTGACTCAGCCTTCAGAATGTGTCCTGACTTTTACCACCTGACTCTTATGTCTGAGTTGGGGAAGGCCTGCAGGGCTGTTGGTCTACCCCTTCTCTGTACAGGACTATGGGTCACTCACATCTTATCTGAAGAGAACTAGTCTCCTCTGAGCTTTGTTGGAAGGAGGCACAGGATTTTAACATTGTCTCTCTCTCTGTTCCCTTGTGCCCTGATCCTCTTTCCATCTATTTCCCACGTGGTAGCCAGAGAACATGTGTCAGATCATGTTGCTATCCTGTTCTGAGCCCTGCCATGGCCCCACTTTGCTCAGAGTAATAACGAAGATTCTCACAATGGCCAGGCACAGAGACTAAAAGCCGTCTGGCTCTTAGTACATCCCTCTATTCTAGCCACAGTGACTTCCTCCACCTCAAACCTTCTGGGTGCACTCTTACCTCAAGGCCTTTGCTCTAACCATCCCAGGATATTAATTTGTTGAATTCCTTCAGCTGTTTCAAAGGTTTGCTCAATTCTCACCTCCTCAGTTAGATCTGTTCAAACTCTTTCCCTGAGGCATTGCCAGAGCACCTCAATCTCTCTCCTCCTTCTCTTTCATTTACCTTATCATCTTTAGACCTCTATAACACAAATTATTTATTATAGTTAGTGTTTGTTTATTCCCTTTACTGGGAAGTATTCTCCTTGAAAGCAGAGGTTTTTGTTATGTTCACTGATACATCCCCAAACTCTAAGATAGTACTTGGGTCGTGGTTGGTGCTTGGTAAATATTTGTTGGAGGCATCTATGGAATACCTCGATCTACCAAATGTAGCAACATAATATGTCTGAGTTGGGGAAGGCCTGTGGGGCTGTTGGTCAGCACAGGGCTGTGGGTCACTCACATCTTACCTGGAAGAGAACCAGCCTTCTCTGAACTGGGCCTGCTGTCATATAGATGCTTTTTTTATGGAATGCCTATTAAGTTTTTGGTTTTCTTTTCCTTTTTAGCACCTTTAATTATCACCATCCCTAGTTTTTAAATCTTAAAATAACTACTTCAGTGGGATGGTAAATAAAAAAACAGTTTTCAACATGGGTAATTTATTCTGATGTATGTACTCTTCCAGGTTTACAAGTAGGGTGGCTCCCTTAAGTGGACCATACATGTAGTCTTGTACAGTTTATAGAGTCTGAGGAGGGCCAACACAACCCGAAATATCTTTCTGGTGGCATGGTCCACCATGAGATTGATTGTGGGTATGGAGATAGTTATTGAAGTTTGTGATAACACTCAACTGGGAGAGAAACACTTCAGTTGTTCACTTAGCTGAAATCTAAATGGTGAGAAATTGTATGGAAATGCATTTTTAAAGGAATTAAAAGGAAGGTCTTTCCTTTTACAATAGAAAAAACTGTACTTGTGGACAAGTCTACTTTAGAAATGGCAGATGAATGGAAATCCAAGAAATATACCCTCTTCCTTATGTGCACTTTAGGTCTCTGATACTTTCCTGACTTACAGGAAAAGAATGGAGGTTTATGCCCTGTGCATTAGGATCACAAATGCTGGAGGAAATGATTTCCTCAACCACTGATTCCCAAGCTGAGTGTCTGAGTTGTGCAGAAGACCGTAAGAAGCTTCATGGTTCCTGTACCATCTTCACCAGGAACAGTGGTAATAAACACACTGTTGGGTCACTTTTTTATTTTAGACAGTTTTATACTAACAGAACTTTGATCTGATCGATTCAAGATGGTGGCCACAGGTATATATGGCTATTGAGCCTTGAAATGAGGCTAATGAAACCAAGAAATGGAAATTTAAATTTTTTGAGTTTTTAATAGTTAAAATTTAAATAGCTATTATAATAGCTAGTAGTAATCCTATTAAATATTGTAGCTCTAGATACTAATATCCTATCTTAACCCCAAATCACAATTTTGTTCATTAATTCAACTTCTTCCTGTAAACTAAACCCTTTGTCATATTTACTGTCAGGAAACCAAATGGACCTGAGCTTTGCCTCTTCTCCAGGTTAGCAATGACTTTCATAGCATCATAAAGGCCAAGTGCTAGGTGAGAGTGGCAGGGTGAAGGCTTAGATAAGAAATGAATTAACATTTATTAAGTCTATGGTAATCTAGATATACATTATCACTTTTTGAAATACACTTTTAATTATGAAAAATGAAGTGTAAGTATGCACGTGCTGTGGGAAAAGAATGGTTACTTCTGGGAAGAGTCAACTAAGAATCAGAAGTCAGCTATAAGGAAAGCTTCTTTTCACAAAATACCCTTTATACTTTTTGATTTAATATAAGTACATATTGTCTTCAAAAGTGAACCAAAAAACAAAAACAAAAACAAAAACATTGGTAACAGTGACTTCTATAGACCAAAGAAAATTCAATTTCCCTTTGGTTTTGGGAGACAGAAAAGCAAGGTCCAAAGACACAGATTTTACCTGGCTACATTTGCTGTAAGTAAGATTTAAAAATACTATTTCCCAGAGACAATGTTCCTAACTGTCATTAGGGGATGCACAAGAAGTCTTCTTAGATTCCATTAAAAAACAACCAGCATAAAATGTACCCAATGCCAAGTAAACTATACGCTGTGACATGTTTGAAATGTAACTGGGCAAGGGAAACTGAATCACAGCTGTGAAAATGTGGGCACAAAGGAGAAGGAATCAGGATAAGAATTTGCCGTGCGTCAGAGCGGTGTCCCAGCAAGTTGACACATGTCCTCCAGCCTTATGACAGTGATGGGACCATTCCCACAAAAGGGGTTGCTATTTCATCAAGCTGCTGACCTGATAAGGGTGTCCTTTAAGGGTATTGGATTTCCTTTGTTTTGTCTTTTATTCAGTAAGTATTTTCTTATCTTAATTTGCATTTCCAAGTGAGTTTTCCCACTGGGGAGAGCTTGTGATGACTCGTTAAAACAAATACTGCTGTTAGCCTGTCTTCCAGTGAATACATTAACACTTGGCAATGCCCATATTCAGACTTAAGTGGATTTGGATTTAGGGAGGCAGTGTCATGTATGGAACCAACAGAGGTTTGGAATGAGGGAAATCATTTTCCTACACAGTGATGTGTGATGTTGGTCTTGTTACTTAACCTCTTCAGTTCCCTCCTTTGTAAAATGGAAATGAAAAAACTTGCAGTGCTTGAGTAAAAATTGAGAAAATACAAAGTACTTGAGATAATGTAGTAGGATAGACTCTTAAACGTGTGTGTGTGTATGTATCTGGTTGACACAAGAGTCCCCCTCAGTGAACTAGATATGCAAGATACCCTTTACTCTGGAGTGAGCCTAGCCATATGCAACAACCTCTGAGTCACTCAAGAATCCGACGGCCAGCTCCTTGTCAAGTTTGTTTGGATTTGGGATATCAGATACAGCTATGAAAATAGGACCCTGGACCTGTATCTGGTTCTACCACTAGTTGGTTTCTTGACTGAGCAAGTGACATAACCGGCCTGGACCTCAGAGTCCTCATCTGTTAAAGAACCAGTTTAAATTTTCAGTTAAATTGTGTTACTAAAATTAAATGTTACTGTTATTTACACTGTACCTCATCCAGAAAAGACTTGAGATAACTAACTGGACCAGATGGTTTCTAAACTCTGTATGCTCTAAGATTAAAATCATGTTTTTTGTTTTACATGACAGAAGTGTAAAAAGGCATATAATTTATACACTTCTAGAGAACATCAGCACAGATTTGGGGCAGGGGTGGTACATGATTCAAGTACCAGATCCCCTTCTTACTTCCTACAATTCCTTCTCTTTCCTCTTGATTGTTCCTGGAGGCAGGAGAATTCTAGGAGGAATAGCCTATATTTTATTTCCCTTTGAGCATATTTTACATTGTTGGTTATGTTACCTGGTGCCTGATAGTTGCCTCAAGACAGTTAAAATAAAGTTAACATATGGTTCAATTGTGCTTATTTTTAGGAAACTGCTGAATCACCAGACCTGCATAGCAACCAGTTTTATAGAAGACAATGGATTTTACAACCATAGATTAGAAAATGATGACATCTGGATTCTCTGATCTACAGAATTTGTGCATGAAGCATTATAGGAACCAGCTAGATAATATGGAGGTGGAGACTAGACATGGATCAAAAAGAAGGACACATTAAATCCTCACCTCTCTGCACCATGACAGCTCTGGTTCAAACAAATTAGGACCAAAAGTAGGTATTATCCGATACCCTGTTCCTGAAATGCGCCACCCTTCTTCCCGAAGACTGCAGATTTCAGAGACCCAAACATCACTCTGTCCCTCCCCTCTCTTTGCACAAAGCATATAAGCTAGTCCCCATGTGCCCCAGGTGGGAAAGACTTTAGAACATGAGCTCCCTTCCCCTTCTTTGGCCAAATAATAAATAAATTTCTCTTTAAGTTTCCTGCTTGTGTCCCTTGAGCTTTATTAGAAAAAGAACTAGAGGATAATGGTGAGAAGTCTCATTCTTCTGTGTGCATCAAGGTAGGTCAGGGAATGTTAGAGTTGAGATTCTGATCCTTCCCATTTTCGGTTATGATTCTTTCAGCCTTGGGTGGGAACCAGGGATGTATATCAGGAGTCACCCTGACCATTCTGAGACTGACGGTCTGTGAACCACTGCCTCTAGATAGCTCCTTTTCCCCATGCTGCTACTGTCAGAAGGAAACATGAGGCCCTTGTTGACTGATGATGGATGAAATCTTGCTCACTGGATTGGGCTGATGGTCTCTGAATCAATGCCAAGAAACAATTCATGATTTTGTCGACTGGGATACCCAAGATAGAAAGGGAACAACATTGCAAACCACAGAGAACTAAACGTAGAGAAAAAAAAAATTGAGTCAGTAAAATGATGGGTTACTTGTATAGCATATCCCATCTCCATCCAGAATCTTATTTTCCTGGGTGTAACTGATGACACCTTCAGCTATGCCCTAGTCTTGGTGACAGCTTCAGAGTGCCACTGATGGGAAGGAAAGTTCTCTGTGAGGGAGCCTGTTAGCCTGTGCAGAGGACCACTTTGCACCTGGCTCCAACGTCTCTGGTTGTTGTCAAATACCAAGCTCTTTTCAGGTTCTCTGCTGCAGTGTTTGAAAATGCTTTTCCTCCTAAGCAAAGACTTGCCCTTAAAACATTTCCTGGCATTTAGTGACATTTTTATTAACTGGATATTTTGTATCAGAAGCAAGATGTAAATGTTACTGAATCATAAGGGAAAATCTAAATTCTGTTTTGCTCATTTACAGAAAACCCAGCAAAGTGAGTTCAATGAAAAGGGCTCAGAAGGGTGTGATTCATGGCTCTTTCCTTAAAAAGGGTAAGTGACAAGTACACTCTCAAGGGGAAGACCATTATAAAGGGACATAACAATAAAGTCAAGACATAGCTAGGAGACGAAGCTTCTGATATGGGTAGAGGGATTGGAAAGAGTAATGAGAAGTCTTTCTTTGGAGAAAGAAGGTTCTGAAAACACAGGCTGTTTCTTCTTCCTGAGTCAGTAACAATTAAGACTATGAGCTCCTTCTTGGACAGAGTCCTGGCTCCTTCTGTGTGAATTTAGACAATTACCTAAACTCTCTGTTCTCAGCTTCCACCCTGTAACTTAAAGACAATTTAACTTAAAGACAACTTTAGCGAAGGTTATTTAGGTGATTAAATGAGTTAGTAGATTTGGAGTATTCAGATAGCACTCCACAAAAATTGGCAGTCTTTCACAAGGAGCAGCAGGAAATGGAAGAAGTTATAACCACAAATGGCAGCTTGTTACAAAACTCATTTTTCTTTTTTCTTTTTTTTTTTTTTTTTTTAAAGGAAAGATACAGGCAGGAATGGAGGTGAGCAGGCAAGCAGGCTGACAGGCAAAAAGAGGAGGAAGAAGTGTTTTATTTACTCTAGTTAGTTCTCCACCTCTATTGTTCCTTCTGCCCCAGATATGAACCCAGGTCCTTGGAATGCACCTAGACGATGCCCAACTGGAGGCAGTGGACTCAGTCAATACTCCATGGGTCGCATCCACAAAACTCAGTTTAGAATAAGCACAGGTATTATAGATGAAAGGAGAGAAGAAATTTTCTCTTTAAATCAAGAAGTGGTTTAATCTATGGTCAGCTAGTGACAGAAAAAAATTGAAAGTTTTTTATCATTATTCCCCCTTATCTTCCATATAGAAATGTGCTATTTTTTTTCCCCAGCAAAGAATCCGTCTTTGACCCACAGCCCATTCATTTCTCTCCTGCATTGACAGCACAACTCTAAATGGCCATATCTGCCGTCTTTCACAAGCTTTGCCCCATGAACACTGTCATTATCAAGGACCCTAGTGCCCTCCATGGGACCACATCCAATTCTCAGATCTTTGTTCTTCTCTTTCCTAACCTATCTGTAGCTTTTGGCACAGCCAATTACTTCCTTCTCATTGCACAATAGTTTTCATTTGTTTTGTAGACACTAGGCTCCCTGGCTTCCTTCTTTTGAATCTCTTGTGTTCCTCCTCCACATCTGCAAACTCTAGCCATTGGGAAGCTTCAGGGCTAGTCTCTGGTACTCTTCACTTCTGGTGATCTTATCTTGTCTCTTGGCCATCAAGGGTGATGTCTCCCACTTTTATATCTCCAGTCAAAACTTGCCCTCTTAATTCCAGATTTTGTGACCAAATGGTTAGTTGACTTAAGCACTGCAAGCCTCAAACTCTTGCTCAATTCCTCCAAAACCTGATATTCACATGACTTCTTATTTCAGTAAATGACAGCCTATCCTTTCAGTTGCTTTATGGATTGAATTGTGTACCCTACCAGTTCCCCTAAATTCCTGTATTGAAGCCCTATTCCCCTATGTGACTATATTGGAAATTGAGAATTAAGGAAATGATTAGGGATAAATAAGTTTATAAGAATGGAATCCTGATCTGATAGGCAGTGTTTGTTTTGGTTTTTGTTTTTAAAGGAAAGATGCAGGCAGGAATGAGGATATGCAGAGGCAGGCAGGAAAGAAGAGAGGAGGACAAAACATTTATTTGTTTATTCATTTTGACTGTTCTTCTGGCCCCAGAATATATGTGGACTGTGCTAGCCAGAGGCTGTGCACTTACCTGCTAAGTCACCAGGGTGTGCAACAATGTCTTTTTTTTTTTTCTAGTACCTTATTTTTATTTAGTTGTTCACATTGTTTGTTCACCCTGCCCCAGGTCTTGAACCTGGGACCTTGGGCTGCATATGCGACTGTTCCCAGGGTGTACTAGACCACTAAGCCACCAGGGAGCACCCAACAGTGTCCTTTTAAAGAAGAAGGGATGCTAGAGCTATCTCCCTGTCATGCAACTGCACAGTGAGAGCACAGTGGTCTACAAGTGAGGAAGAGAGCTCTTAGCAGAAACTGACTGTGCTGGCACCTTGATCTTGGGCTTCCTATCCTTTACAACAACTGTGAGAAACAAATTTCTTTGTTGAAACTGCCTATCCTGTAGTATTTTGTTATGGCAGCCTGAGTAGGTTAATATAGTCAATCAGACCCCAAGCCTTAGCATCATCTTTGACTCCCTTCCTTCTGTCACATCCTGCATTCAATCTGTCAGCAAATTCTGTCAAATCTATCTTCAAAACACATCTGACATTACCTACTACTTATCACCAACAAGATTCAGGCACTGCAATGGATTACTGCAATAATCTCTCAGCTGATCTCTCTGATTTGGCTTGTACCCCCACCCCAGTCTATTCTCAAAACAACAACCAGAACAATGATTTTAAAGCTAAAACAGATTGTGTCACTTCTGTGCTGGAACATCTTTAGTTGACTTCTCATCTGGCTTACAGAAAAGCTGTCATCTTTAAAAATGGCCCACAGGGTCTTATACAATGAGTGTATGCCTTTCCCTGTCAGAGGGCACCTCTTGATCACCCTTCTCACTTCCCTTATCTCATTACTCAGTCCTTCTAGTCCCCCCTCCCCCAATTTTCCTGCTTTATTTTCTGCAGACCTCTAGAAAAGTTTGTTTGCTTCCTTCTTTATTATCTGCCTTCTGCCACTAGCACATGTGAGCACAGATTCCTGGAGGGAAGGAGTGCTCTTTGTGCTTTTCATTACTGTGACCTCCACCGTGACTACAGGCCTGCCATAGAGGTGCACCTCATAAGCATTCATTCCTTACATTATTTGTTGAATAAATGAATTCTGTGTCTTTATATTTTATTTAGAAAGTTCAATCTGTTGAAGTAAACCATGCTTCAACACTAGTGAACATAACATTTACTGTCTTTTAAACAAAGATTTTTTACTCTTTGAAGAGTGGTTAGTTCCACAGATGACTGAACTTAGCAGTTTGAACAACCAGCCACATTGTAGCAGCGAAGTCTTCACTGCAGGTAACTTCTTTCAAGGAAAAGAAATATCTCAAATGCTGTATTTATAAACCTCAATGAAAAATAACAACATTGTAGCACTATTTCCAAAAAGTGGGGGTTGGAAGTATTTAAAATACACTTTTAAAGACAAATTAGTTGGGTACTTAATTCATTTGGAAAAAAAATCACAGCCTTTTCCCCTGGTACCTGCAAAGACCTTCTTAGGAACCTGGGAAGTTTCCGTGCTTCTCCATTAGAATACCCCTTGGAGAAACCATATGTTGGGGTGGGGGGTGGGGGTGTTCATAGTCTCTTGGGATTTACCTGTTGGAAAGAAGGGAAATTGCCCAGAAAAGCAGCAGCTACAGTGTCCTTCCTTTCAATGTCACATGGCAAGCCTGCTAAGAGTCCTGCCTCCAGCAGTTCAACTTTGGGTCTCTTTTAGCTTTCAGTCACCCGACAGCTAAAGGCCACAATCTAGAATGGTAATAGGAACTCCATGTTCTGATTGCTCCCATGGCGACCACTGACATGTTTTGTTCCAGAATCTCCCACCCCATTACCCCAGAAAAACCACCTACAAAACAGATTTAAATTATAGAAAGTCACAAAAAATATTCTGTCTGGGAAAGAGGCAGGAAGAGCCAGGGGGCTGTCTGACCTTTGGCTGGAGGAATCCTTCAATGGCTCAGCCTGTTCCTGCTGCCTTTTACCATTTGGCGCCAGGTATGAGAAGGGCACACTGCTGCCAGTATTCCTGGTTGGACTTGGTTATAGACAGGTGTTCTCTAAGCTTGACTCTTGGCAGCCTTTGAGCATGAGGACTGATTGATTCATTTCGCTCTTAAATGTGCATCTCTTCTTGAATGTCTGTGTTCATTTCTTCTAGCTTTCTAAAATAAGCTATTAAGTAATTGGTGACTTCAATCTTAAATGAAAAGGAGTAAGAAAAACATAATGGATGTTTTTATATAGCATCCATCTTCAAGAAGCATGAGGACTGAACTGTTCCCAACCCAAATCCATGTTTTAAGTCCTGGTTTTCATTTCTTTACCGTGACTATATTTGGAGATAGAATGTTTAAAGAGACAATTAAGTTGAAATGAAATCATTAGGGTAAGCCTTAACACAAAATGATTTGTATCCTTAGGAGAAGAGGAAATTTGGTCACACATATATCCCATGTGAAAACACAGGAAGATGGTCATCTGCAAGCCAAGGAGAGGGAACTCATATGAAACCAATTCTGTCGCACCTTGATTTCACACTTCTTGTCTCCAGAATGGTGAGAAAATGAATTTCTGTTGTTCAATCCACCCTGTGTGATATTTTGTTATGGCAGCTCTAGCAAACAAACACAGTAGGAAAAAACCATGAAGCTCTTCTTATCCATAGGAAGTCTTGAAATGCAGTCCCAAGGCTCCTAAGGCCCAGGTTGCTTTCTGTCCCTTGCCATTGAACTCTGGGATTATACAGGGTTTTTGACTCATGTTGTTAATAATTACTTATATTTGTCACAATGGTGTCAGCATTTGGTTTCAGAAATTCCAACATGCAGATTCTAGCTCTCTCTATCCTTCCTTCTTCCTCTCCTCCCTTCTTGATGTTTTTCAGGGTACTTTAAATTTTCCGTAGTCACAATTAACTTCCATGTTCTCTAGGAACACAACAAAATCTGCTATGCTCTATCTATAAATATATTCCAAACATTTTAAAACAAACGGTGTTTGACATGTAAATTCAAGGTCTTTTAAGATCTTTGGGTTCTAACTCTCTGAGGGCTGTGTCCATGTGTGATCACCAAACAAACCCTGGCATGGCCCATGCAGCTATCTTCCAATCATCCCCTTTGGGGTGGCAGGAATCATACAGGCAATGGCAGTTCCCATCATGTAAAGACTCTTCATTCTGCACATTATCTGCATGACCTGAGACCAGGTTTGCGAGTCACACAGACATTGTGAAATTACCTAGGAGGTAATTACTGACTACATCTTGCTTGCTGCCTTGCAATGAAATTACAGGGAGAAGGACTCCACAGTTCAACAACGATCAGGTCACCACAACAGACTTCTGAACATGAATTGCATGAAAGGAGAACTGGCAAAGATAAAACAGGCTTCTGTTGAGTTGTCAGTGCCTGTTGACATCATTCTGCGTAAGTAGCAGCAAACAACAACAATAAATAAAATTTCCCAAAGCTTTTGATAGAAAAAGTACTTTAAAAAATGCAGCAGGAAACATTTCTTGCACTTTTCAAGTAGTCATTAAGAAGACTACATGGGACTCAACTTGTTTTTCTTTTCTCAAAGGATCACAGACATATACTGCATTTTGCGCAATATCTGAAGACAACTATTTCATATATTTTGTCTGCATTTGATTTTGTTTTTGCCTAAGGAGAGATGATAAATCTTGTCCCTTACTCTTACACGAGTAGAAAGGGAAAGTATTGCTTTATTTTTTCTCTTCTTAATTTTTTATTATTTTATTGGCAAGTCATCAGGTAATTATAGGTGGAAACTTTCTACCAGGTTCTAGTCAGCTGACATATTAAGTTATTTTAAGCACTGGGATTTTTTTTCAGTTCAAATATAATCAGGAGGCTTTTATAACCATTCCTCTTTATGCACATGAATTCCTTCTGAGTCTAAAAATCTAAATATACATGATCTTAGGAAATAGCTAAGCATAGAGGAATTTTGATTTTTATTAACTTGAGAAGTGTGATTTAGATAAATATCTTTTTGGTGCTCTAAACTAGGTTACCATATCATTTAAGAACAATTACATTTTGTGTTTTCAAGTAAAAGATGGTTTGGAAACTTACATCAGAGCATCTTTTGAAGATACACAAAGAAATTCAAAATTCACAACTGCCAGTTGATTTGTAAAGTTTGAAATATGGGTATTTTGTGTTAACTGAAAAATAAAAGTTTCAACATAGTATTGCAATAATACAATTAGTATAATTGATCAGTCAATATGGCTTAATTTATATATTCATTTTCTGAAAAGTATATATTTCTAACTTGCTGGCAACCTATTTTAAAAACTGAATAAACAATTTTGCTCACTAAGAAAATAAATTCAGGAGCCCTTCTCATCAAACATTGGTTAATCTACTGATGCATATTGGACAGTGAATGCCAGTAAGGCAGGAGCATGCTTGATTTCAATTTGAGATATTGAGAATTCAGATGGACCCAGGTTTGATTCTTGCTTTGCCCTTTATGAGCTGTTGACTCCTATACTGGTGTTTAATCTCTGTAAGCCTGTTTCCTAAGAGGTAAAGGATACCTACTTTATGCTGGTGAACCTGAATACCTGTTCCTTCTCTCCTCCTACTCTCTTTTCTATTATTCCAAGTAGATTTTCATGTTCTTTACTCAAGTCCATCTTGTTTTAGGCAAGTATGGGCCAATAGCTGCAGACTGACCGTGCCTTCAAATGATTTCTTTTCAATTAGTGTTTTGGTAAAGAATTTCAATTGTCTCTCCATTCTGCTTTGCTTGCTGGAATTTTTAAGTTCCAAGATATTTTACCTTTTCCAAGTGAACTAAAGATATCATGCTTTAGAATTTCATGATATGTACTTCTATATGTATTTATTTTTAAACTCTTCTTTGTTTATTGCTTATTTTTATTTTTTTCAAAATTATTCATATCATTTCTTAAAATTTATATGCACTTGAAAATAGGTGAAATTGAACAATATGGTAGATGTATGAATATTCATTATATTATCATTTATACATATACTTTATACTATATGTTTGTTTTGTTATTTCACATCACTATGTGCTTTTTAGGATATTGAATTCACAACTCAGTATTGTGTGCATTTCACACCACACTTATCACCAGAGTTCTAGTTTCCTTTACTCTATTTCTTATTTCTTTCTTTTGTTTTGATTATTTTTGGGCTAAGAAAAGAACATAGTTCATCACATTATTTCAAAAGAAACTTAGGAGAGTACAATATAATGGATGTTTCTAAAACAAGCTTTAAAATGAATATAGTAGAATATATAAAAATTCATAATGTAAACTTAAGTCACAATTCCTTAATCTAGGAAAGTTAAAATTGGAATTATCAAGAAAGATAAGGTAACCGAAAAGAAAAAATTCAGCATGATGAAAGTAAAGTTAAAAAAATTTGGATAGCATTATCTTTCCAAACAAAACAATATCAATAATAACAAAACTAAACAGGATAAAATATTAAGCACACAGAATTTGGGCACAGAAGATAAATTTGAACCATGGCTCTGACACATGTATACTATATAAATATAATAATATTATATAAATATAATAACAAATCTCTCTAAAAAGTAAAAGCCCAGGACCAGGTGGTTTTTCCAATGAGTTTCACCAAAACTTTAATGAAGAATTAATACCTAGTCTACTAAAAATCTTCCAAAGTATGGAAGAAGAGGGCATACTCACAAAAACTCTCCATGAGGCAACATCACACTGTTAGGAAAAGCTGGCAAGTACATCACCAAGAAAGAAAGAAAGAATTACAGACCAATCTGTCTAATGAACATAGATGAATAGGTCTCATAGACCTGTTCATAAGTAGGGGTTTCTTACACTTTTTATAGCATCTTTTAGTATTGTTAGTAGAATTGGTTTTATGGTGATAAATTCTTTTAACTTTTGTTTATTGGAGAAATTTTTTTTATCATTCCTTCAGTTCTGAATGATAATCTCACATAGAATATTATACTAGGTTGAAAATTCTTTTCTTTCACCCTTTTAAATATATCATTCCAATCCCTTTTTGCTTTTTGGCCCTTTTGTTTCAGTTGAGAAATCTGCTGATAATCTTATGGGGACATCTTTGTATACGACTTGTTTTCTCAGGATGCCTTTGAGATTTTTTCTTTATCTTATATTTTTGATATTTTAAAGACAATGTGTCTAGGCGTAGATCTGCTTGGGCTTCTTTTATTGGGCACTCTGAGTTTCCTGGGTCTGTAGGCTTGCTTCATTATTCAAGTTGAGGAAATTTTCATCTATTATTTCTTCATATACAGTTTCTGCCCCCACTTTCTCTCTCTTCTCCTTCTGAAACCTCCCTAATGTGAATGTTTTTTCTTTTGATGCTGTCCCATAAGGCTGAAATACTGTCTTCATTTCTTGCATTCTTTTATCTCTTTGCTGGTTTGCTTGAGTGCATTCTTCTGCCCTGTTTTCTAGCTCACCGGAGGCTTCATCCATCCTATTCTTGAGCACCTCCTTTGAATTCTTTTGGCATACTATTGTGTTCTTTATTTATTTGACATCTGTTTTGAGTTACTTCATTTCCTCTCTTCTCTTTTTTGTTGTTCTCTTTTTCTTTTTCTATTGTTTTCTTGATTTCCATAAGAATGTATATCATTGTAACCCTAAATTCATCCTCAGGTAGCTTGTGGATGTCTGTTGTATTCAGATTTCCCCCTGGGTTTTTTTTATTGGATCTACCATTTCATGTACATTTCTCTGTGTTTTTGTTCTATTTGGCATTTTGCTTATGTTTCTGTGGATTAGGTTTTCTTATAGTAATGGCTTTGTGTAGGGTATTGACTTGCACCCAATAATCCTGAGTCTTGGTTTGGACACTGGGATTACTTGAGTTTTGTGGTGCCACCACTGGTTGGATTTGTTGAAGTTCTAATGTGGGCCCTCTGTTGCTGCCTGAAAGTCTAGTTTATGGGGTTTTGGTTTGTGTGGGGGATGCAGAACATTCCCCCAGTGTCCCACCTCCCAATCGCAATGACCACCTTTCTGCTAGCCCAAAATCAGCAATCAGGTTGCAGTTTTATCTACACTCACAAGGTGGTGATAGTGGGTAGCATTGACTCTCCCTCTGGGAGACTCCCTTCTTCCTTTAAGTCTGAGGGCAAGATTTCCGGTGGGCAGGTCATGCAGTTCTGGGTCAATATGGTGGGAAGGAGTGGGAGTAGGTGATTCGCCTAGTTGCCTTCCAGTTTTGGTGGTACCCGGCATAATTTTCTTGCCAGACCTCCTGTTTAAACCTATAGGGCACAGTTACTCTTCTGCCCTTGCCTAGACTCTCTCCTCCCAGTTCCATATCTCGGTCCCCCAGTGGCTTCCCACTGATTTTTAGATTCCTGGCAGGGCCTGTTCTTCCTGAAGTTCCACCTCCTCCACCAAGGCCAGAATCCTGAGTCTGCAGTGCAGTTCTGAACCCAGATGTTTTCACCTACCCTTTCTTATAATTGTTGCTGTCTCTATAGCCT
Organism: Solenodon paradoxus; assembly: GCA_004363575.1. NCBI lineage: Eukaryota > Metazoa > Chordata > Mammalia > Eulipotyphla > Solenodontidae > Solenodon > Solenodon paradoxus. The sequence continues at coordinate 26,386 of RJWH01000573.1, forward strand.
CTCTGCCTGCTTTTCCTCAGTGTTTGCTTCTAGAAAATAGGTGAATTTCTAGTTCCTCTCTGGAGAGGACATGAGTCTTTCTCCTACTAGGTAGCCATCTTGGCCAGAAGTCACTTCTATAAGCATTTAGGTATGTATTAATTTCAGGTAGCATAAGCCTAGTAAATTAAAAGGTGAGATGATAAAAATTCAGATATTTTATATTATTTTATAAAATGGGAATCCCAAAAGGTGTGCACTGGCTCCACATGAATCTTAATACCAGCATGTACCTCATTTTAGTGTTAATGTTAATTTTGGCCAAGTTTCTAAAAGGTGTCCATATGACTTCTTTGCCTTTTATTGAGTGTGGCATCAAAGCAGAAGTGACACCAGACAAAATGTATCTCATTTACTAAAAATAGTGTGTATATGTGTCTATACACATTTCCATTTAAAGCCTAATGACAGTAATTGAAATAAAGGAATTGAAATGATTGATTAATATCAGTGTAGATACTGAAAAGTACTGTCATCACTAAATAGGCTGTGTATTCATAGTTAATGAGCAATGTAATTTGATAATTTCAAGTCTATTTTGTTTTTACAGATTTACTTGAAATACTCACAGGAAACTTTGAGACATCTTCAAACTTGCTTTTGTTATAATACTTAAATGAAAAATAAAAACCAATTTAAACCAGAATTTAGACATCTAGGCACTGGGTTTTTCAGGCTTTTTGGTAAGTTTTTGGCAATAGTTGCAATTCGCTTTTTCTCTTTAATAGACACCACTGACTCAATGATCAATGTTGATATTAACCTTGATCATCTGGAAAAGGGTTCACCACATAAAATTACTCTTTTCTCCCTTCCCTTCTATCATCTTTTTATTTTTATCAGAAGAAAAACAGCTCTCTCCTCCCTAAATTAATCCAGAAGATTGCCTTCCTACCCATAGATAATTATGCTGACATTTTTAGAAACGGAGTTAAGAACATTGTCTGAAAATCCTTGAGGACATCTTTTTTTTTTTTTTTTTTTTTTTGTACTCAATACTGATAGCATGCCTTAAAAATACAGGCTTTGGGCATCTGCTATGTAAGTTTTGGTAGGTTATTAGTGATCATATTCTAGTAGGAACATAGTGGAAAAGTTTTTCTCATCATAAATATTCAGTATGTATAGAAGGTATTCCTGTGGCTCTTAAGGTTACAGTTATCATGATGATTTTCTCCCCATGCTTCAGGTAAGATCTTCCATTTTAACAGAAACAATTCTCTGCAGTAGTAAAAATATATTTAAACAACCTCTTATGTCCAATACTAAATATGTCTTCTGACTAATGGTTGCTGAAAACTTCTCATCTTTTCTTTATCTTTATTAACTAGACTATCTGGTGTGGCCCAGCATTTTCACTTTTTGTAGCCCAACAGATTTCTGAGTGTGGAGCCAGAGCAGACAGCCTCAAGTTCCCAAGGCCACATTCCAGCTGTGGGTGCCAAGGTAGCCACTGGTCCTGCCACATGCGGACACCACTGCAGAACTGGGACGCCTTTCTAGAGAGACTGGCACCAGATCTTCCCTGGCTTGTCAACAGTGCACTTTAGCAAGTTGGAAGCCATGTACCCTGTTTCTACCCTCATTCTAAATACAATTCTTGCCTGAGTATGTCTAATTAGCAGACCCTAAATCTCATGTAAATCTCTAGCTGCTAGAGAATTTATGAAGTATCCTTGTTCTAGCTTCCAATAAAGGAGACATGAGAATGAGGCTACAATACTTAGAGAGTGAACAAATACCCAGAATCTATCACATGCACAGCCCTAATAACATTGCTGCTCTGATGGATAGAACAACACAAAAATAATATCTCCTATGGTCAGTGAAGGGAAGGAGATGATAGGTTCCAGAGGTCAGGCTGAGAAAACTCTTGGGCAATGGAATATTGGAGCTGGTAGGTAGAATAACCTATACAGTCATGGTCTTAGCCTAGTCACAAAGGATATCTGAGGAGTATATGTCAGGGGAAGTATGTGGTGGAACTCTAAATCAAATGAAGAAAAGACAAAACATTTTCTTTTTCACATACCCTGTGAGTAATTTGTAATGACTTCCTGGAGTACTAAATTAAGAATTTCTAGCCTCAGTGGAGAAGAAAGTTGAGATTTATCAGTAATGTCTTCTATAGACTCAGATAGCAGTAACTCAGGCATAAAATATTTACTCTCATTTTCATGATGGTCCCAGGACATCAACAAGAAGACTCCAAATTATGATCATCAAGCTTCATGTCCGTGTCCAAGAAGAAAGTAAGAGTAGTCTACTCTTCTGAGAGTCTACTGATCTGAGAGTTAGGGGTAGTTAGAGATGAATCACTCAGGGTGGGAGAGGGAGAGGACAGTAAAAGTTCCTTTCTGCGGGGAAGACAGTGCCTGGAGGATGTCTGTGTGTTTTAACTTACAAGGAACACCAGCAATGTAATACAGAAAAATATGCAGCTCTTCATCTTAAAATCAACAATTCAAGACATTTTTTTTTTTTTTTGGCAATGGCACAACTCAACTATTTATTTAAGTATACTCACACAAGGGATTGGTAATAAATGACTTAAATAATGAAAATATTCATTCAGAGCTGATTCATAGTCTCACACGACATCAGCTAATGATGAAGCCATGTTCAGATCACAGAAAGAAGCAAGATGACTCCAGTAGCAATGATCCATGTCCTGGAACTAATGTTTAGTAAGTCCAGAACTCTGCAAACTAACTTTTCAGTTCAGTTAATCAAAATAACACTGCAGATGTAATACAGCATGTCATCCACAGGTAATAAGACTGTATGGCAAATTTGAAAAATTGCTAAGAATACATGGCAAATAGGCTTATTATAGCAATCATTTCACATTGTTTGCAAATGTCAAATCATGTTTTATACTTGAGACTAATATAACATGTCAGTTACACCTCAATTTTTTTAAAAGAACAAACCAAATTCCGCAAATGATTAAAGCTAAAATAGCCTAGAAGTAACTTTATAGCTATCAGCTCTAAATAATTGTTGAGGACAATTAGTAACTGAATATTTCCAAATTGTTTTAGGACTTGAAATTTTTTTCTAAAGTTGCTCACTTCAACCTTATTTTTTCTTTATATTTTCTATTTCAGTTCTCCTCACTATGTCTTTAGAACCTATATTGCATGACCACAATTTATAAGAGAAACAGAAAATATTATTTTTAAAATATATTTTTCATTAAAAATATGAATTGTCATTTCAAATACATTCTTGTGAAAAAAGTCAAGCCACAGACTATATAAAAAAGCATATTAAAAAATGAAACCCTCTTCCTCCACATTCAATCCCAGAAGTAACTCTATTTATAGAAGTATATATTTAAAATCTTGTCTACAATGAATACAATTTTATGTTCCTTTATATGAATATAGAATTTATGTTTTTCTCTCAAAGATTTCGTCAGCCTCTTATGTATACTCAGAACAACCCAGTAAATGAGAAAATACTTAAAAAATTAGATTTACTCTTCTTTCACCTATCTTTATCTACCTATCATCTATCAATCCACATAAATACATACACAAAGATATACACATGTATAATCTAACCTTTAAAATCACATAATTTAAATCTTTTTTATAAAGGAAGAAATTATTAAATCATAGTATATTACTACAATTATTATTACCAGTTATACCCTGTATTCTCACATAGGATTACCATATTTCACATCTGTAAGTAAGCACATATCAGCTCAAGCTACAGAAATTCTTTTTATATTTATTGATGACATTTTTATTTTTGCTTGTTCTAATACCTACTTCTTAATAAAGTGCATATTATTTAAAATAATGATGCAAATTAGATGAAAAATTATCTCCTGAATAATATTTTCAAAAGACTCCAGGGTGTGAACCATGGTGTAATGAGTCATGCTTAATTCATTGTCCAGGACAAGCCCCAAAACATTGATGAGACCATGAAGAATGAATAGCCTGTGTGGTATTACTCATAGCCTGGAGGAGTCTTGTCTGTGTTCAGTAAAATTCTGAATGCATTACCAAAACCTTGAAATGAAATATGCATAACAATAAATCTTTGAGGGTGCTTCTCCACATCGCAGATTTAATTCAAGTGCTGCCATCGCCCTACCTTTCCCTGTATGCTCCAGATGTAGATGGGTCCTTTCACCATAGACAGGGACCATACCCAAGCTTCTGCTACCTGGTACCCTACTCTCCCCTGCAGGTCACCATCAGCCCTACATCTAGGTCCGAGGAAGGAAGTGCTTCCATTGAAGAGCCTGTGAAAGTTTGAGAACTAGTTTGTTATGATAAATTGGTCTGCTAAATCTAATATTTTATTAAAACATTTGTTTCTACCTATATATTTTCTTAAGAGAAGGCTCTTCTAAGAGGATTGAAGTAGGCTGTTAGCTTCGGCTTTGTAACAACTTTGGCTTCATAACACCCCAGGAATCCAAGAGGACCTTTGGCTTCTTTCCCTGACAGCTGTCTTGAGTCAGCTGGTCATTCTAATGAAGAACAAATGGTCATCAGAAGTCTCACTCATGGAAATCCATTGTGTGCTCTGGGCCCACTTTTAATATTGATGTTGAAGTTAAGGCAGAATAAGAAATGTGTATTCAGTGCAAGGGCAAAGATCATTGTGACAAATTTTAAAAAAGAAGTTGGTAAGATGAAAATAAATTCATATTTGCTTTTAAAAAAATTTATATATATATATTTATTTATTTATTCTAGCAATTATTCTGCACATTAAAGTAGCCTCATACGTATAGGCTCCCAGTTCCTTAGATATATATCAATAGACTCTTCCCTCCACAAATCACTAAGTGTTCTTCACAATTGTTCAGTGAACTCTGTCACTATTTGCGCCCCCTCCTTACCTCTGCCCATTACATATTGGTTCTATGGCAAGTGTCCAAGTCCAAACATTGGTTTTGCTTTGTCTGTTCCTTTGTTTTGTCTATTCATGTTCCATGAATAGTGAGGTCACCTACTATCTATCTTTCTTCTTTTGACTTATTTCACTTAGCATAATCCCTTCTAGATCCATTCATATTATTCAAATGACAGGATTTCATTTTTTCTAAAGGTTGTGTAACATATATGTTTATATATACACAGACATATAGATAGATATACATATCTATATGTATAGCTACATATCTATATATTGTATATATGTACCACATCTTCTTTATCTATTCATCTGATGTTGGTTACTTAGGTAGTGTCCAGTTCTTAGCTATTGTGAATAGGGCTGCAATAAACATGGGGGTGCATAAATCTCTGTGGATGAGTGTTTTTGTATCTTTTGAGTACATACTGAAAAGCGGAATGATGGTATCATATAGGATTTCCATTTTCAACTTTTTGAGGACTCTCCAAACTGTTTCCATAGGGTTTGCACCAATTTGTACTCCCACCAGCAGTGTAAAGTGTTTCCTTTTATCCATATTCTTGTCAACAGTTACTGTTTCCAGACTTTTGGATAATAGCCAGGTGTAAGGTGATATCTTACTGCTGTTTTGATTTGCGTTTCCCTGATAGCCAGTGAGTAGGAACATCTTTTCATGTGCTTTTTGGCCATCTGTATATCCTCTTTAGAAAAGTGTCTCTCCAATTCCTCTTCCCATTTTTTGATTGGATTGCTTATCTTTCTGTTATTAAGTTTTATGGCAGCTTTGTATATTTAGATAGTAAGCCTTTGTAAGAAATATGAAATGCAAGTATCTTCTCCCAGTTAGTAGGGTTTTTTTTTGGTTTTGGTGATGTTTTTTTTCACTGTAAAGAAGCTCTTTTGTTTGATGTAGTCCCAATTGTTTGTTTTTCTTTTTGTTTCCCTAGATGGTGGAGTTGAGTCTCCAAAGACCTCTTCATGGCCGATGTCATGAGAAGTCTTTCCTATGTTGTCTTCTAAGAACTTTATTATATCTGGTCTTATGTTCAAGTCCCTAGTACATTTTTGGGGAATGGTGTTAGAAAGTGGTCTAGTTTCATTCTTGCATGTGACTGTCCAGTTTTCCCAACACTGTTTATTGAAGAGATTTTCTTTTCACCATTGTACGCTTTTGTATCTTTTGTCATAGATTCACTGACTGTATGTGAGTGGGTCAGTTTCTGGTGATTCAGTTCTGTTTCACTGTTCTCTGCCTTTGCTATTATTCCAGTACCATACCATTTTGATCACTATCACTTTGTAGAATAGTGCAATGTCTGGGAGTGCTATCCCTCCAGATTCATTCTTTTTTCTCATAACTGCTTCAGCTGTTTGGGGTCTTTGGTTTTTTTTCATACAAATTTTAATATTTTTTGTTCTATTCATATTTTCTTTTTTAATTATTTACTTATTTTCTTAGACTTATTGAGATACAGTTGACATACATTAATGTGTAAGTTTAAGGTGCACAGTATAATGGCTTGATATGCATATGCTGTGAAATGATTACCATAGTAAGGTTAGTTAACGTCAATTACCACACAGTTACACAATCTTTTTCTCTTGTGGAAACTTTTAAGATCTAATTAGCAATTTTCAGATACATGATTCAAATATAGAAGTGTTAACTATAGTTATTAAATACACATTACATCTTTAGTACTTACTTATTTATGACTGGAAGTTTGTACCCTTTGACTGCCTTCATCCAGTTTGACCTCTGCCTCCCTACTGCCTGTGGTAACCACAAGATCGATCTCTGTTGCTGTAAGTTCAGTTCTTTTGGATTCTGCATATCAGTGATATCATACAACATTTGTTTCTGTCTTGCTTGTTTCACTTAGCATAATGTCTTTAAGATTCATCCATGTCAGAAATGGTAGGATGTCTTTATTTTAGTGACTGAATAATATTTCATTGTATGAATGTGTATGTATGTATATGTGTGCATCACATCTTTTATCCATTCATTTGTCAAAGGACACAGGTTGTTTTCATGTTTTGGTCATCAATAAATAATTCTGCAATGCATATGGAGCAAATATCTCTTCAATATAATGGTTTTTATTTTCTTTTGATTTATACCCAGAGGTGGAATTACTGAATCATATGGTATTTCTATTTTTAATCTTTTGAGGAATCTCCATACTCTTTCCCATAGTGACCGCACCAATTTACATTCCCACTAACAGTATATAAGGCTCCTCTTGTCTCCACAGATTTTCTTTTTTAAGATTCAAAAATATACTTCAGAATCTGTCTTTTCTTAGAACATATATCCCACCAGTTTTTGAAAGGTTCCATTCTCAACTTGACTACTTGGCACCTTATACAAAAGTCAAAATTCTTAAGAGTATACTTCTTTTAACCTAATAGTCTAAGTTGATTTTTTTCTACAGAGGGTTACCAGCTTCCTTCTCTGTTAGTAGTAAATAATGAAATGCATTTTAGTTGAAAAATTGTGGGTCCTTAGGACTCAGGATTTCTATAAAACTTCTGTCACTTTTGCTAATTGAGAAATTTAACCTAATGGATGTTTTAAATTGCTGTACAGGTGCCATGATTGGAGCTTAGCTCTCATGCAGTGAGCAAGATCATGAGGGTGAGAGACCTGGAGACCCCCAAGGCTCTTCTTATGTTACTTAGGCTGGAAATGATGATAAGGGTTAGAGAGAGGGAAACATATTCCAGAGACACATTGAAAGTAGAATGAACAGTTTGGCAGCTGACAGGGTGGTGGGAGAAGTAAAAGCTGAATATGAGGCCAAGGCCTTGCTGACCTGAGCACCTGTCATAGCACAAAGCTCCAGAAGCACAGTGATTTGATGAAATTCCAGCTCCTTCCCCCCACTCCCCGCTAGGAAATCATGTATAGACAGGACTGAGACTAGAGCTGGCTTTCACACAGAAATAAGCCCTCATTCTAGGCTTAAGCCTGGAGAAGTTCCTCTCATTCCAAACATGCAACAGGATATCCTGTCCTTTAAAGATTCCTTTTAGTTTTTTCCTATCCTCTCTTTTCTTTACCAGCAAACTTCTACTATATTGAATTTCCTCACCAGCTATATCACATACACTAAAGATCACCAGAGATGGTCATGTGACTAAATGTAATGGGCAATTTTTAGCCCCTCTTGAATATCTCCTTAGCATCTTTCACACTTCAGGCAGACATGTCTTTGCCCCTCACACTCCTTCTGTCATGTCAAGGCCACAATCTAATCTCTCTGCCCACCCCTAATTGTCTGTGGGTTTCTCTTCTCAAAGCTCAGTCCTAGCCAGCTTCTCGTATTGTTGTGCCCTTGCCCCCCAGTTAATTTTATCTGCTTCCTCTGCTTCAAATGCCATCAATAGTGAAAGTCAAGATGTCCCCAGAGCTCTACTTCAAACTTCAGGCTCATCTAATCAGTTGCCTCCGCCACATCTCCACTTTAGTGTCTTGCAGATATTGTAAAGAAAACTTTTTAAAGGCAAGTTGTAGGCAGGAATGCAGGCAAGCAGGCAGGCATGCAGGAAGAGAGAAGAGGAAGAAGCATTTTTATTTTATTTTTTATTAAGTTGTTCATCTTGGTTGCTTTCCCCAGTTAGGGAACTGAACCTGGGTCCTTGGGATGTATGTGGACTTGGCTCAGCTGAAAGTTGTGGACCTAACTGCTACTCACCAGGGTGTGTCTAATGTTGCAAACATAATATGCCTCACATCTTTCTCCTCACCCTGCAACCTGCTCTCTTCTAGTGTTCTCCATTTCACATGGCAGCAATGTTGGAATTGTTCTTAACATTCTCTTCACCTCTTAGCGAGTTCATTAACCAGTCCTACTGATTCCATTCCCAAAATTTGCATTATGCTAGTCTACCATATTCCATTTACACTGCTCCATTGGAGTTTAACGAATCATTTCTGTCCTGGAGTGTTGAATTGGCGTCCTAACCGGGCCCTACAACCACACCTTCTTCCATTCTGTAAAACTAGAGAAATTAATCAGAAAGCAAAGCTAACCATGCTCACTCCTTAAAACCCTCAGAGATGCTCATGGCATTTGAAATGAAACACCAGACCCTGCACTTGGTTTCAAGGAGCAAATGTGCTCTCTTCCTGTGTTTGCAGCCTCCTGTGAGCCACCTTCCTATGCTCATGCCCTTAACTCACCAAGCCCTTCCTGTCTTGCTGTCTTTGCACATGTTGCTCCCTATGCCCAGGACTCTCTTCCCTTACTCTCTTTGCTTGGCTGGCTGCTATCCAGCCCTCAAGTCTCAGTTCAAATGTCAGAGAACTACTCCTAGCTCCTCTGTCACCACCACATCCTATTCCCAGATAATCTCTCAGCATGCCCTTTACTTGATAGCCATTATCACATTCTTTAATTATATATTTATGGAATTTTTGGGGTTAATGTCTGCTCCTCTCATTATATACACTTCATTCATGCTCTTCACTGCTATACTGGCACACAAAAGGACTGTGCTAAATGTGTAAGTGAATATGTGATTATTAATGCGACTTCTGTTTTACTCCAAGGATAAGTTCATAGGTGATGTAGCACTTTGGTGTCAGCTTTGTTTGAATAACTAAAACTAATTGACCAGTATGTGATGGGACACTGCTTCAGAGAACATTCCCATGAAATCATGATTCATGTTTACCTCTGAATGATTGGTCTTTTGTCCCAGTCACCCTTCTTAATCCAGATACCTGCAGGATGGAAAGCAGAGTCACAGGGTGATGAGAAACTACATGTTAGGTCCAAGACTTCCTGACCTACTTGTAAGGCTTTTCTTTTTCTAGCTAAAATACTTGCAATAGCTCTCCAGTTTTTAGTTAAAACAGTCCCACAAGAAGCATTAAAAAAATCCCAGAAACTTCCTAACAATAAAATGGTTATAACCAACCTATGTGCTTCCTGACAACAAATCTTTTAAGGCTGCTCTTGCCTTTTACTCTCTGGTCATGGCACTGAGACCTGTGGATAAGAATGACAACTCCACATGGATATACCAGTCTGAATTTACAAAGCCTTACACCTTCTGTTTAAACTAATACGCTCAATTAAAATGGAACTAACTATGAGGCAGAGAGGGCCCCAGCTAAATAGGGTTCAGATTAGAGAAAACACCAGTGTCACTAAGAGAGGGGATGCCCACAAACATATAGAAATGGACCCATTTCAGTGCATTTACAGTTCTCTGCAAAGTCTGGCTCCCTGTGATATGTTTTCCCCTCTGTTTTAAGGTAGTTGAATAAAATCAGACCTTAAGGACCACAAATTGGGAAGCATATAATTTTGCCTGTCTCTAACAGCAATTATTCTCTTTGTAGCAGGTCATCAAGGTCCTGGACTTTGGCCTTGACTGGGTCTCAGTAGCTAGTTTTGACCTGAGCTAGAGGACAGGAACTAAATAGAAGGTAGTGTCTAAGGACCAGAGGAATAAACAGTTAATTAAGTTCTCAAAATAGATAAACACAGTTTGTATGTTGACGACTGTGACTGGGAGTAGACACCAGAGAAGACACGGAGGTTTAGGAAGAGAAATGAGAACTGTTTGTGTAGGACCACCCATTCCTGGCAGTCACCTTTTTGAAAACTCTTAAGGGAGTTTCATGTTAGTCATCATGGTCATCATCATCATTGTTCTCACTGCCTGTCTCAGTTTCCTCAAATGTCAAATCTACTTTGTTTCTCTGTTGGTTATTCCCATGCTTGGTCTCCATGCATTTTGAAATGTGTGTGGAAATTCTAGCTTGACAGGATGCATCCAGGGATGGAGTTGACTGAAAACATCCTTGGAGATCAGAATTCACCTTGCTGCTGTAGGTTGCTCAGAAATTAGATGACAAGGCAATGTCTGTTTGAGTCACGTGGGATCATGGTCAAATCTATTCTCTACTGCTCTTGTCTATGTGCAACTGGGAAACAATTACCATTGGTCAAAGCCAAAGCTTTTCTGTGCCATGCACATTCTAACACTCCTTGCAAATCCACAAGCCAGGAGGACTGACACATTGTTCTGTGTATTGAGTAAGAATTATGACAAGCAGGACTACCACAGCTTTGTGCCTACAGTACATGCATTTAAAACGGGGAGATTGCAAACTGATCAACTTGAAAACTGCTCAGAGCTTCTAAACACAGCAGGGTGCATGCTCAGTGGGGAGATGGGACACTAGAGCTCATGAACTTCACATTTCTTTTGTTCATGGGACAACTGAGCACCTCTTGAATATTTGTTGAGTGACAGGCACTTTTTAGGCACTGGGAATATGACTGTGAACAAAAGGAAGAATGTTCCTGTCCTCATGGAGCTTACGTTTTTGGTGAGAAGACAAACAATTAACGAGTAAAGCAAACAGAAAGGGTGCATACTATGGATGAAAAAAAAAAGTTTTAGCAAAGGGAATAGGGAGGGTGGGGCATATGTTCAGTAGAGTAGCAATCTGAGGTATTTACATAAGCATAACTACTTGTCCAGCCTGGTTAGTGACTGTTAAGCAATTCCTAGCATTAAGGAGATTCATTCCGTTTGGACTCTAGGGACATTGATTTGAAGGTGTAAGGGAAAGTACAGTACAAAGTGATTTAGGACACAATAGCCAGGAAGGCCTATGTATCTCAACACCAGCGAAACCAAAGGCATTTGTGACCATAATTATGCATAGTTTATAAGATAGCAGTCTTTGTGAATTTCAGTGTCCCCACTGAAAAGTCAAATGGGTCAGTCTTAAACTTAACCACACACCCGATTCCCACACCATAGCACAAGTGTAATCAGGTGTGCCAGTGAATATTTAGCAACTAACTGAAAAAATAATTGCATATGTAAAGAGTTTATTATAGACTTTACTGACATAATGAATGTGTGGTAGAGTCAATAATTTACAAATAATACAATTTTTATTATAAATTCCATATGGCCAATTAATTGTCATCTGACTTCATTGATTTTTGTCAAACTCTTGTTGTGGGCACGCTAAATTTACCTGTTAATGAACAAGTGTATTTCCATCATGAATGTTGGTTGATATTTTCCTTCAAATTAGCAGGTAAGATGAAAGTGAAACAGTGAAGATGTTGAAATTTCACTTGTTAGTTCATCAATGACATACACAACTTATTGGATGATGATTTCTGAAAACTGAAAAAATATTTCTTCAGTTTTGTGTGTTTTAGACAATGTGAAAGTTTTTTTCCTACCACTTTCTAAAGATAGTAATCAAAAAAAATACATCACATCAAGCCTTACTTTGTTGTATTTTCCAACTTCTGAGCTCTCATTCTGGCTAATATCAAACTACCAAGTGACTGGTGAGCATGTAGCTGAGGAGAGACGTGCAGTAGCACATTATATACAAATTCCACCTATGACTATAAGAGCATAGACAATAATGGAATGTAGTAAAATAATTGAGACCTGAAGAATTTCAGTATTACCTTTGTTTTTTAAATTTATTTTTTATTGTAGTAATTATTCTACACATTAAAATAATTTCCTATGTATAGGTTCCCCATTTCTTAGCTATATTTCAACACACCATGTCCTCCACCGAATTACCAAGTGTTCTTCCCTGTTGTCCAGTGAGCTCTACCACCATTTGCCCCCTACAGCCCCATTTCCTTTTGGTAATCTGAGTTCTGTTGCAAATGTTTCAGGGTTGGTTATTTCATCCATTCCTTTGTTTTGTCTATTGACATTCCACCTATGAGTGAGGTCATCTGGTATATATCTTTCTTCCTTTGACTTGTTTCACTTAGCATAATCCCTTCTAGTTCCATCCATGTTGATTCAAATGACAGGGTTTCATCTTTACTAAAGGCTGTGTAGTATTCCATTGTAAATTTGCACCACATTTATCCATTCATCTGATGTTGGGCACTTAGGTAATATTTCAACTCTTAGCTATTGTGAATAGGGCCTCAATAAACATGGTGGATACATACATCTCTGTGGATGGGTGCTTTTGTATCTTTTGGGTAGATGCTCAGAAGTGGAACGACAGGCTCTTATGGGATTTCCATCTTCATTTTTTTGAGGACTCTCCAAACTGTTCTCCATAGGGGTTGTACCAATTTGCAATCCCACCAACAGTGCAAAAGTGTTCCCTTTTCTCCACATCCTCACCAGCATCTGTTGTTCCCAGACTTTTGGATAATAGCCAGTCTTTCAGGTGTAAGGTGATTGTTGTTTTAATTTGCATTTCCCTGATGGCCATTGAGTAGGAATATCATTTCATGTGCCTGTTGGCCATCTGTATATCCTCTTCAGAAAAGTCCCTCTCTAATTCCTCCTCCCATTTTTTGATTGAATTGCCTGTTCTTTCGTTGACTTTTATGAGTTCTTTGTATATTTTAGATATTAAGCCTTTGTCGGAAATACCGAATGCAAATATCTTCTCCCAGTTAAGTTTCCTTTGGTTTTGATGATATTTTCTTTTGTTGTGAAGAAGTTCCTTAGTTTGTTGTAGTCCCAGTTGTTTATTTTCTTTTTGTTTCCCTTGATGGTGGAGTTGAGTCCCCAAAGGTTTCTCTATAACTGATGTCATAGAAAGTGTTTCGTGTGTTGTCTTCTAAGAGCTTTATGGCTTCTAGTCTTATGTCCAAGTCTCTCATCCATTTTGAGTTAATTTTTGTGAATGGTATTAGAGAGTAGTCTAGTTTCATTCTTTTTCATGCAACTGTCTAGTTTTCCAAACACTGTTCGTTGAAGAGATTTTTCTTTTTTGATTGAATACTTTTGGCTCCCTTATTGTAGATTAACTGACTGTATGTGATTGGGTTATTACCTTTGCTTTTTAATGTATTTTTTTGACTTTTAAAAATGTGACAAATACACATAGAATAAACTTTGTCATTTTAACATTTTAAGTGTACAGTACTATTTAGTGCATTCACATTGTTGCACAATCTTGAGAAAGTTTTCATCATGTAAAACTGAAATTCTATACCCATCTAACAAATTCCCATTTACTTACCCTCCAATCCTTAGCAACCAGCATTCCACTTTCTCTTTTTGATTGTCTTATTACACTTAACAAAAAAGTTCTCAAGGTTCATCCACGTTGTAGCATATGTCAGACTTTCCTTTTTAAAAAATGTAGATTTTTTTATTTGTTCATCCATAAATGGATATTTGGGTTGCTTTTGGTTATTTTAAATAATGCTACTATGAACATGGGTGTAATATATTTCCTCAAGATCCTTCTTTCAGTTCTTTTGGATATTTACCCAGGAATGGATTTTTTGGGTCATATAGTAATTCTATTTTTAATTTTTTGAGAAGCTGTTACGCTATTTTCTGTAGTGGTCACATTTTATAGTCTCAATAGTTAAGAGAGCCAATTTCTCTAATACTCACTCTCTTCTTTCTTCCTTTCCTGGCTTCCTTTTTCTTTCCTTTTTATCTCTCTTCCTCTCTCCCTCCCTCTTCCTATCCCTTCCTTCCTTCTTTCTTTTTATAGTACACATCCTAATGGGAATGAAATGAATCTAATTTTGGTTTGGACTTACATTCTTATAATCATTAATGATGTCGAGCAAATTTTCATGTGCCTATTGGGTATTTGTATATCTTATTTGAAGAAATGTCTATTCAAATCCTTTGCACATTTTTGTGTTCAATAATTTGACATTGGCTTGTTGTAGTTCAGTTATATGAATTGTTTATGCGTTCCTGATATTGATCTAATATTATATATCATTTGTAGATATTTTATTTCCTTGCATAGATTGTCTTTTCAACTCTACTGTGTCCTTTAATGTACAGAACTTTTAATAAATTTTTATTTTAATTAAATAAATAAATTTATTTTTATTTTTGTTGCCTATGATATTGGGGTACTATCCAAGAAATTATTGCCAAATTCATTGCCATGAATATTTTCCCCTATGTTTTCTTCTAAGAGCTTAATAGTTTGGAGACACAAAGTTTTTGATGCATTTTTAGGTTATTTTTATATATGGTATAAAGAAGAGTCTAACTTTATTCTTTTGCATGTAGATATCCAGTTTTCTCAGCAAAATTTTCTGAGAAGACTATCCATTTTCCAAAGAATAGTCTTGTAACCCTTTATTAAAAGTCATTGGATCATATAAGCAAGAGTATTTCTGGGGTCTTTATTGGTTTTCTTTCATTGGTCTCTACATCTGTCTTTATGTCTATACCATACTGTTTTAATTACTATAGTGCACCAACAAGTCTGAAATCAGAAAGTATGAGACATCTAATTTTACTTTTATTTTACAAGATTATTTTGGCTATTAGGATCTTTCTTTTTAAATCCCTGACCTCTGGCATTGAACATGCGTCTTTACATGGCTTGCACCTCAGCTGCCCCAGTTGTCTAAGTCATTGGTACAGACTTGTGGATTTTTTTCACTTTGAACTTTAGGGTTGATTTTTCTGTTTATGTTAGAAATATCATTAGGTTTCTGATAAGTATTGCATTAAATCTGTGAATGATTTTGGGTAGTGCTAACAACACAAAGCTGTCCATTTCATGAGCAAAAGGTGCCTTTCCACTCTGCATTTTAAAATTTCTTTCAGCAACATTTTGCAGTTTTTAATTTTTTAAATATTTTTATGCTGTCAAATTTGGAGTTATTTTTTATTTTATTTTTGGGTTATTTATTTTTAGTTCCAGAAACACAACTGATTTTTGTGCTTTGATTTTGTATCCTGCAACTTTGCTGAATTAATTTATTCATTCTAACAGGTCTTCTGCTTGTATAGTTTTCAGGGTTTCCTACGTATAAGAACTTGTTGCCTAACAAGAGAGATCATTTTATTTCTTCCTTAACAATTCAGAGGACTTATAACTTCTTTTTATTGCCTAAGTGCTCTGCTATGATTGCCAGCACTGTGTTAAACGGATGTGATGGAAGTGGGCATCAGTGTCTTTTTTTTGATCTCATAGGTAAAGCTGTTGATATTTCATCATTGAGTATGATGTTTGCTGTGGGCTTTTCTATAAATGGTCTTAGTTATGTTGAAATCGTTTTCTACTATTCCTAGTTTGTTGAGTGTTTTTGTCATGAAATAATGTTGAATTTGGCAAAGGTTTGTTTGCCAAATTAATGATCACAAAGTTTCTTTCCTTTATTTTGCTAATATTCTACATCACATTAATTGATTTTCATATATTAAAACACTCTTGCAGTTCAGGGAAAAGTTCCATTTGATGTAATCCTTTTAAAGTGGTGCTGAAATCTGTTTCCTAGTATTTTGTTGAAGATTTTTGCCTCTGTATTCATCAAATATATTGATCTGTAGTTTTATTTCTTGTAGTGTGTTTGACTTTCATATGAGAATAATTTTAGAAATGTCCTCTCATTAAAAAATCTGGAATTAATTTATATAAATTATGAATTTATATAAATTAACTTTTAGTAGTATCTGTATTTAGCAATCAGTTTTCAAAATTCCTAAAAGCAATGGGCTTAACAATGGCTCTCCTGAGCTGGAATAAGCTGCTCTAGTGCCTCTGAGTAGGATCTAAAGTGCTTGTTTTTGTTTTTTAAAAAGTGAAATCCTGCATTGAAAAAGGAAAAAGGACAACTTTTTAGCAGAGATAGACAGATGAGAGATTTAATATTTGTTAAGAAGAAACATTTTTCCTAATGAGTTCATATGCCCAACCAAAGATATGTACAGGAATATGTATGTAAATAGTATATAAACAGCTATTAAAACGTGAAAAGAAACTCAAATCTCCATCTGGAGTAAAATAGATAAATAAATTGTGGTATATTTATAAATTGGAATAGTAACCCAGTTATGAAAATGAATGAGCTTTATCTTCATGTGACAACATTGATGAACCTCATCTATATGATTTTGAGTGCAAGGAGTAAGACATGAAAAATAAACATAACTTAATTCCATTTATATACAAAGCTAATCCATGGTGTTAGTCAAGATAGTTACATCTGAGAGGTTGTTGATTCAGAGAGGGCAGGAGGGAATCCTTTGGCTCACTGGGAAGTTTCTATATCTTGATCTGGATGTTGTGTACATGAGTGTGTACACTTGCAAAATTTAATGAGCCTCACATAAAAGTTCTGTGTACTTAACTGAAAACAGTTTCTACACTAATAAAAAGCTAAGAAATGTCTTTCTATTTTAATTATATTTTTAAGTTTAAAAAATGACAGTCTTATTCTAAACAAAGTTTAGAGGAGTTCACAGAGTAACATAACAATTCCCCTAGCCCTTTCTTTAGCCTCTTTCCAATGTTTATACTTAACTACCTTTCTTCTACTCATTTTTGGTGGTCATAAAAACTGGTGCAAACATGATTTCATCTAATTCAAACCTCAGGGGAAGAAGTCCAAACCCCTCTTCTTCTCACCATCTCCACTGACATGACTGTGATCCAAGCATAGCCATCTTTGGCTGGAATTATGTCAGTTACTTCTTGTTATGGGCTGAATTGTAAGTTCCTCAAATTCATATGTTGACACCTTAATCCCACAATGTAACTGTTTTTGGACATAGAGGCTCTAAAGGGAAGGTTAAATTTAGCTTAACTGAGATCATATGGTTGTGAACTTAATCCATCATGATTTGGTGTCCTTATAAGAAGAGGAGGAGACACTAGGGACACATGAATACAGAGGAAAGTTCTTGTGAGGACACAGAAAGAAGGTAGCCATCTGCAAGTCAATGAGAGGGGCCTCAGGAGAAACCAGCTCCAATACCTTGATCTTAGACTTCTAGCCAACAGAACTGTGAGAAAATAAATAATACTAAATTTATGTTATTTAAGCCACTCTGTGTAATTTTGTGATGGCAGCTTAAGCAGATCAATACACATCTTGCTTCTACTCTCCCTTAATAGTCTATTTGCAATAAATCAGCAGGGCGAGCCACTTAAAACACGATCAAGACATAACTGTCCTCTGCCTGAAGCCTTATTGGTTTCTCATGCAGTTCAAGCAATAGCTCACATCTTCCCACTGTATTACTTAGTCCTTGCTCTCTCTTTGACCATATCTCCTAAGTTTCTTCTTCTCTGTGTGACTCCACCCACATAGTCCTCTTTATTCTTTCCCAAACATTCCAAGCACTTCCTGTCTTAGGACCCTGGTCTTTGCCCTTTTGCTCTAAATACTGTTCCTCCAGGTATCAGAATGACTCACTACACATTTTGCCCTTGAAGAGGTTATCGTTTCAGTCAGGCATTTTAATCAGACAACCTAAAATAGCAAATGCTACCCTTATTCCAATGTCTCTCCCCTCATTCAAATTTGTTTCTCTTCATGATACTTACTACCTACTGACACCACACATTTGCCTCTAATTTTATTGTCTGAACTTGCTTATCAAATAAAGGAGAATTCATGTTTTTTCTACCTGAATATATTGTTTGCAGACTGATTTTATTCCAAAAATCTTCTGATACAAATATAAGGAGCAAGGTATTTAATCATGAAGTCAGAAGATCAGGATCCATGAATTCCTGTGGGACTTTATGGGACCATGAGGCTCTCAAGACCCAGTAAATAGCAAACGATAACATCATGAAAACTGGATCCTTGTGACTGCCTTCTTTCGGTTAAGTCAGACAAGCGTAAGTAAATTGATTACTGCACTCCCATCTTTGAACAGGGGAGAAATATATGTGAGTTGTGTATCATTAACAAAAAGTTGGTGCTGTGAATTGAGGTGCCAGCTGCCATTTGGATACAATTAAAATGGAGTGTTATGGCATTAGAATTCTGTTAAATGCAAAACCATCTTGTAGCGAGTGGAAACAAATGAAGAGTGAATCTCATTAAATACAAGTACTTACATAGACAAATCCATCGTATTCCCTCAGTGTTACTTGCAGCCTGGGAGCACAACCCTTTGATGTGTGTGTGTCAGAGACACAGCTGCGCAGAGCGGAACAAAGCTACTCTTCCATCATATGTTCAGGAATGATGAAAACTGAGGAGGGACATGGAGACGCAGCTGTATTTCCAAGCAGTGAGCATTAAGTGACATCAAAGAGGACTTCTTTGCCTCTTAAATTCATTAGTGTCTTGACAAGCCTGATTAAGCAATGGTTAGTGGGTAGATAGGACCTCTCAGGAAACTAAACTTAGAAGGAAGTGGAAAGGGAGTCTCATCCCTGGAGCAGCCGTGAAGTCCTGTCAGGACACTGTGAACCCTGAGGGACAATTGATGACACAGAAGACAAACAGCTGAAGGGGGCTTCTGGGGGTCACTGTCCAAAATAGCCACCGACCTGGCAGGCTCTGGAACATAGCTTGTGGAGCTGAGCTGCCAGGTGACAGCTGCAGCTGCTGCCCCCAAAGCCCCCCACAGGGTCACTTTCTAGGGCTAGAAGCTGGAGAAAAGTGGATGAGGCCTTGGTTCAGCTGTTTGGGTAATTCTGAGCATTTGGCATCACATCTGTTGTCAGCGATTTGGTTACTGTTTTACATATATCATTTCACGGTGGGTATTAAAGGATGAAGCCAGTCACCAATAGAGGCACATCCTCCGGTCACAGGGTTAATAAGCTTCTGTGGATCCTGTAAAAACTGCTAACTGAAGTGTAGCTGACGTCCAAGGAGGTAGAAATGTCCCTCCTTTAATGATCTCTGTATCTTTCACTCAGCTCCTCCTGGTAGTGACCCGCTTGTCCCAACTACCTTTCCACAAAGTCTACCATGTATCAGGGCAGCTTTTTCTCAGAAGTGGTTGTCTGTCAGAACATTGAGTTTTTAATGTCAGTCTCCCATAATTTTGCATTGGCTCATGTAAAGAGAAAAACTCAAATGTGGACGTCACCTGTCAGCCACAGAGCTGTGACCATTTCATAAGAGTGTATACTTAGATGAAAGGTTATCAGTAAGCACTAGGCCCCGTGGTCACTATTACTTGTCTGCACATGGGGAACAGGGACTGTGACTCATGTATAAGCAGTAGTTTTTACAGTTAAGGGCATGGAATGTGGACCTGACCTGGAGTTCCAGGTTCTGCCCCTACAGATGTATGATTGTGGGTAAGACACAGTTCAGTGTCCCTGCCTCAGATGGTTGCCTGGAGGCTGAGTGAGGCATGCTTTGACAGCTGTCCATGCAAGACAAGTGGCAGGCATCCCTGTCCTGAAGGACTCATGGCACTGTGGCATGAGTGTGTGTCTTTGTTCACCCTCCAACCCTCCTCCTCTTCAGCACGACCGTCTCTCCAACCCATCTTCCTTCCCACCTCCACATCCGTCTTCACATTACCTTCGTCACTCTCTCCAGCCACCTTCCAGGTCTTATGCTCTCTGTTTTAGCTCAGATCCCTTTCTCTGGGAGGGGTCTCTGACCACATCTTTGAATCTATTATCTGTGTACACAATTTAACACTCCAGTTTAACTGTGCCCTTCTCTCTCTACACATCTGTTCCAGTCACCTGAATAGATTTCCAAGCCCCTAAAGCCAGGTATATATGTCTTTCTACTTGGGAGGCTCAACAAATACCTGAGCACTTACTTTCCTGATCAGAGGACCAAAATAGTGTTGGAATAATAGTTTTTCAGGGTTTCCTTTTATTCTTACTCAAGTTGGAATTGCATTGACTGCTGGTGGGCCCCGGAGAAAAATGAAGACTCCCCAGTAGCTGGATGTAGGGACTGGGAGATGAGAGGTGTCGCCTACCACAGGCACCCTGCAGTTTGCGTCAGGACAGACTATTGCAGAGGAGGGATGGGAAGAGCCAGAGTGCTTGTGTTTCCAGAACAGAAGACTTATTATGATGTTTCTTCTAATTCTAAAATATCTATTAAGCTTTCACAATGAGCCAAATACTATTTATAGGGTATCTAATAAGATGGTTGTTGATCTCAGAGTCAGTTTTAAAAGCACAGTAATCACAGTGTTTTAGATAGTAAAGAATTTGTTTTGCTGAGTTACAAATGGCTGAGCCCGCCCATGCTGCAGTTCTCAGATGGGATTGCCCAGGGGCTGCCTGTGGCCCGGCAGTGAAGCACAGTACAGGTCTTCCCAACCCAAGACTGGCTCTGCTCCTCACCAGAACCTCACAGTTTCATCCAGAACACCTCTTTCTTATCTGGGGGTGTTCTACATCCATCTATCTCTTAGACTCTTTTTGGGTCATTTTCTAAACAACAAAGCTTTTCACTCCCATCATTATGGCTGCTTCAGAGTCAGGAGACAGGCACAGGGCAGAAGGGGATCTCCTTTGACACTTCACTCTTGCTGCTTGTTCATGCTCACCAGCAGATCAGTATGGGCCAACAGTTCTTCCTCCCAAAACCCCTGCTACTTTGTGAATTAACTTTGCAGGTTTGGTGGCTTGAGGGGTGGGTAGCACTGCCAGGTAACTCCCTGCAGGGTGGGAATGAATCATTTTCAATGGTAGGGAAAGGCATCACCATTCTCTTCCTTCTGTTTTCTCTTCTCCATCCCATTTAGTGGTGCCACAGGACAGAAGCACATGAACAAACCACTGTTT
This sequence comes from Solenodon paradoxus, assembly GCA_004363575.1. Lineage (NCBI taxonomy): Eukaryota > Metazoa > Chordata > Mammalia > Eulipotyphla > Solenodontidae > Solenodon > Solenodon paradoxus. The sequence continues at coordinate 47,795 of RJWH01000573.1, forward strand.
ATGACTTTTACTAAGCACTTTGAATTATTGAATGGGGCTCAGGGGCAAGAACTGTTGTTTCCTGCCCAGTTTGGTTACAGGGTTATTGAACTGCCTGCATTTGCTTCCCATGGAACTACAGTTCTGTGTTTAGAAGCTGAGCTTAGGATATCAGCTGTGTATGGATTTTGTAAATCTTAAGAGTCTCAAGTAGCTTATTGAGGCTGGCAACTTTCTTGGGCTTCTGTCCGAGAGGTAGTGTTTGTTTGCTGAGTCCCAGTATCTATCCCATGTGGTAGGATGGGAGCAAGTTAACTATGGTATCAGGTCAAAAGTGAATGCTCTTTACTTAGATTCCTTATGGAAGGATCAGAGTTCTATTTATAGGGCCTTGGGGGAAATTATTACTCATCTAACAAGACTCTGATTGAGAGGTTAGGATTAGATTTTGACATGGGATTTGGAGTTCATCTAAATGTTGAGGTTCCCTGAGACAGATCAGATCTCCAGCTGTTGAGCTTGTGCCAGGGACTGAACATCCCCTAGAGAGAGGCTCTGCTTCTTTTTTCACCTCCCCATTATTGGTGTTGTTATTGCCTCTTTGATTTATGTCCTGTTGACTTTTTAAAAAGATTTCTTCACTCACTGTGCATAAATGCTGAAATCCTGAAGCTCCATTTCTGCTATGTAAAAGCCTTGGGGCTTTTCTTCAGCAAACTGTTCTTTCTTCTATCAGACTATGTCATATTCAACTCTGTTCACATGAAATCGCTGTGATGCAAGGCTGTTTTCCTGCTTAAGTTGTAAATTTAGTATTTTTCAGTATTTAGGATATGCTGAGTATTGTGCAGAAATCAATAACATGGTCAATGTCTTGAAGTGATAGGTAAATTTTGGATTAAAAAATAAGAAGCTCAAAGACATTTTTAAAAACTCATAAAAAGAGAACAAAGAAGTACAACAAAACAAATCAAGAAGCTCAAAAATAAAATCAGTTAGCGGAAGACAGAAAATGAAAGTTTATGAAAGTAATGACTAGAGATTCAGGGGGTAAAGAATATAGCAAACTAGATCTAGAGTACTATAGAAAGCTATAGAAACTGAATGGATCAAATAGAGGAAAGGATCAATGATCTGGAGGATGAAAATGTAGAAAGGAGCCATGTGGAAGAAGAGAGAGAAGCTAAATATTTGAAAAATAAAGAAATTTTTTGAGGGCTATTTGACTCCATAAGAAAAGTCAGCATAAGAATAGTGGGCATCTTAGAAGTGGAAGAGAGAGAAAGGAAACAGAATACATTTAAAGAAATAATTGCTGAAAACTTCATAAACTTTAAGAAAGAAAGGATCATACAGGTCAATGAAGCCAACAGAATTCCTGGTTATCTGAACGCAAAAAATACCTACACCAAGGTATTTAATTGTGAAAGGACCAGGTTCAAGACCTAGGGCCCAAGTGAAAACCAAGATGAACAACTAAATAAAATAAAGTATTTCTTTCTCTTTTCTCTTCCTGCCTAACTGTCTTTGCATGCCTTCATTCCTACCTGCACCTTTCCTTAAAAAAAAAAAAAATTCTGAAAAATAACTGCTGCCATGAGACCTCCCTTACAAGAAACGTTGAAAGATGCTTTTCTATTTAAATCAAAAAGAGGAAAGTTTATAAACAACTAAATAAGACAATAAGTATAAAGACAAAACTAGAAAACAAAAGTCAAAATGTCAGCAGCAAGTCTTCAAATATCAATAATCACCCCGAATGTAAATAGACAGAATTCACCAATTAAAAGGCAAAGTGTGACTGGGTGGATTAAGAAGAAAAACCCAACTATATGCTGTTTGCATGAGGCTCATTTTTGATAAAAGGATGAACAGACTTAAATGATATTCCAAGCCAACAGTGGATCTGAAAAAGTGGGAACCACTGTACGTATATACTCATATCAGACATATATGTATCTGATATATATATACACATAAATATATATATTTACTCATCTGACAAAAAAGGTGAAAAAAGATAAAGATGGTTGTTATATAATGATCAATACAACACAAGATGTAACGTTTATTGATATATACATATTGCATATGCATATATAGATATAAATATATACACCCAATTTAAAAGCCCCTAAATACATCAAACAAATATTAACAAGCTCAAAGGAAGTCACTGAGAGCAACGCAATAATAGTAGGGGACTTTAACACATCAATCACAATAAAGGGCTGATCATAGAAAAATCAACAAAGATACAATAGACTTAAATGACAAATGAGATAAGACAGATTTAATAGAAAAATAAAGAGCATTTAATATTAAAATAACAGACTACACATTCTTTTGAAGTTCTCATGGAACACTCTCAAGGATAGACCATCTATTAAGATAAAAATCTCAATACATTTGCAAAGATTGAAACCATATATAGTATCCTTTTTTTGGCATAAAATCAGAAACCAAAGAAGGAAAGGGGAAAATTGCAATGAGTACAGCATAAACAACATGTTGTTGAATAACTGCTAGGTCAATGAGGAAATAAACAGTGAAATTTAAAAAAATATCTGGAGTCGAGTCAACTCAAGCAGTGATATCTCTGGTTATAGGCTGAACCCCTGTGACATAAGAAAAATATATACCTGGTTTCTGTTACTCATGGCATAGAACTTCCGACATATTTGAGATTTCCTGAATGATGGGGTGAGAAGAACAACTTTTATTATTCAAATAAGCCCCTGTAAAGTATACCTGAGTTTATGCTAGTAAGGTCACTCTCTGACACTGGTTGCTTAGAAACCAGCAGTGGATTAGAAGATTGGAACTTTCAACACCCACTATCCCTACCTCTGGGGAGAGGAGAGAGGCTAGAGATTCCACTAACAAGCAGTGAGTACTGATTTAACCAAGCAAGCCTACATAATGCAACTTGCATAAAAATGTTAAATAACAGGGTTCAGAGACTTACTGGATTGGCAATTCATACATACTATGAGGATGATGCATCCCAGCTCCAAGAGAAAGAAGCTTCTGCATTTTGGGACTCTTTCAGACCTAGCCCTAAGTACTTCTTCTGGATGATCATTTGTATTCTTTATAATAAACTAATAATTGTAAGTGAAAAAAAATTCTTGGAGTCAAATGAAAATGAAGACATGACTTATCAGAAACTATTAGGTGAAGCAAAAGTAGTATTAACAGCGAAATTTATAGCAATATAATCCTACCCCAGGAAACAAGAAGAATCACAAATAAAAAATCCAAACCTTCACCTGAAGTCACTAGAACAAGGGAAAATCTAAAGATGGTAGAAGAAAGGAAATAATAAAACTAAGAGCATAAATCAATAAAATAGAGGTCAAAAAGATTGAAAAAATCAATGAAAATAAGAGCTGGTGCTTTGGGATAAACAAAAAAGACAAACCACTAGTCAGATTCATAAAGAAAAGAGAAAACACAAGTAAATATAAACAGTCCTACAGACTGGAATTGAGAGTCCAGACATAAATACAATTAGTTTTATGGACAATTGACTTGCAACAGAAGAGCCAAGGGAATATGATGGAGTAAGAACAGTCTCTTCAATAAATGGTGTTGGGAAAACTGGACAACCATATACAAAAGACTGAAACTAGATCACTACCTAATATTATACACAAAAATCAACTAAAAATGTATTATAGACTTAGAAGGACTAAAACCATAAAATGCATTGGAAAAAATAGCAAAACACTCTTAGCATTGACCTAAGAGATGTCTTTGGAAATTCAACTCCAATGTCAAGGGAAATAAAGTCCAAAATAAACAAATGGGTCTACATTAAGCTAAAATGATTCTACACATCAAAAGAAATGCTCACCAAAACAAAAAGACATCCTGCTGAATAGGAGGAGATATTTGCATATCATACACTTGACAAGGGGTTAATATCCTATATATAAAGAACTCATCAAACTCATCAACAAAAAAAAAACATGAAATCCAATCTAAAATTGGCAGGAGTTTCTTTTTTTTAATTAAAGGAATGGTATAGATGGAAATGAAGGTGAACATGCAGGCAAGAAGAGGGAGGAGGAAGAAACACTTTATTTTATTTAGTTGCTTATCTTAGTTGTTCCCTGGACTCCAGGTCTTGAACTGGCGACCTTGGTATGTATGAGGACTATGCCCAATGGTACACTAGACTGCTAGACCACCAGGGTACACCAATAGATTTTAATAGACCTTCTCCAAAGAAGGCAGACAGATGTCCAATAGGCTCATGAAAATGATGCTCTACATTTCTTGGGAAATACAAATCAAGACAAAAATGAGATATCATCTCACAACTCTGAGAATGGCTATTATCCAAAAGACTGGAAACAACAAGTGTTGGCAAAGATACGAAACAAAAAAGAGAGAGAACTCATACACTGTTGGTGGGAGTGTAAAATGGTGCAACCATTATGGAAAGCAGTATGGAGAGTTCTCAAAAAAAATGTGAATGGATATCCCATATGATCCAGTAATTCCTCTGCTGGGTATTTACCCTAAAAGTAAAATAATACTGATTTGCAGAGATATATGCACCCTCTCCGTGTTCATTGCAGATTTAAAATGGCCAAGATCTGGAAACAACCTAAATGCTTGTTGACAATGTGTTGATAAAGAAGGTGTGGTATATATACACAATGAAATACTACTCACCTATCAACAAAGATAAAATTCTGCTATTTGAATAACATGGATAGACCTAGAGTGATCATGCCCAAGTATGTCTTTCACTGTTTAATTTTAAATCATGTTCCAGTAGTTTAGTACTCATTTTGAGCATAAATCTTTTCTTCCAGACCAGTTAATAAAGAAATGATGTGCAATAAAACAAAACTGAATTTGAAAAGATTCTTATAAAATATGGACAAAAGATCTGGAGAGACACCTCAGCAAAGAAGATATACAGATAACAAGTAAGCATATGAAGAGATGTTCAGCATCATGTATCACTGAGGAATTGCAAATTAAAATGGCAACATGCTATTACATATCTGGAGAATTGCTAAAATCCAAAACACTGACACCAAATGCTGGTAAGGATGTCAAGCAATGGGAATTCTCATTCATTGCTGACAAGAATGAAAAACGGTATAGCCACACTGGAAGACTGGCAGTTTCTTATAAAACTGAACATACTATGTGATCTAGTAATTGCATGCCTTGAACTTATCCCAAAGTATTGAAAATTTATATCCATGCTAAAACTTGTACTGAATGTTTATAATAGCCTAGACACTTAGCTTGCCAACACTTACATGTAACCAAGGTGTCCTTCTGTAGATGAGTGGATAAATAAGGTATATTCAGACAACGGAATACTATTCAGGACTAAAAAATAAAAGAGTTATCAAGCTATAAAAAAGATATAGAGGAAACTTAAATGCATTTCACTGAGTCAAAGAAGTCTACCTGAAAAGGCTACACATGATATTACTCCAATTATATGAATTCTGGAAAAGGCAAAACTGTGGAGACAATGAAAATATCCTTGGTTACCAGGGGCGAGGAGGGTGAGAGGGATAAATAGGGGCACTGAGAATTTTTAGGACTGTGAAGCTAATAGCACAATGGTAGATATCTTTGTTATATATTTGTCAAAACACATTTAACATAGAATGCCAAAAGGAACCCAAATTCAAATTATGAACATTGGATGATAATGAGGTAACAATGTAGAATCATCAATTATAGCAAATGTACCACTGTATTGGGAGATGTTGACAGTGAAGGATTTTGTACATGTGTGGTAAGTGGGAGATCTCTGTACTTTCTAAGTTTTGTTGTGACCCTAAAACTGCTCTAAAAATTAAAAAGTTTTTTTTTAAAGCAGTGTTTGGGAGACAGAGAAGACTTTAGACTAATCCGCCCTTTAAGTCCTTCTAGAATCTAACTTCAGCGCTCAGAAAGAAAAATAAAAATCCCTAATGTTAGCACAGAGTGCACCATAGGAGCAGAACACCTTGCCAAAGCTATTTGCATGTTAATAAGGGAAAATTCTACATTAACACATAATGTTAAAACGTAGAGCTAAAATACAAGGAAGGTCCAAGATATGAGAATGGCCGGAATATCTTCCTGATAATCCAGGCCCAGGTTTTTCAGGCCAAGGTTCATCATGTCTTTGACATAATATTGCACAAATGGTGCATAGGTTTATGTCAGGCAACCACATGTGAATGGGTCAGAAGCTTTTTTAAAAAATTCAAGCTGTTATTGAAATAAAAATAATTAAACACATGCAGAAACATCAATGTTGTGCCACTCAAAGGCACTATTCAGACACATCTGACATGGAAATAATAAACTCAGATGTGAGTGCTGAAATATTCATTCTGTCCTTGTTTCCTTCCTTATATCTTAGTATCAAAATTCAGAACATGATGTTATGCTCAACAAATTGATTTTGATTAACATTGCAGGACTGAACAGAGCTGGATCAAGTTCTGTTTTATTCAGATTTGAATAAAAGTGGAAAATGTCACACACTATATAGACAGGGTGATTTCCAGGTAACACCTCACATTGTTACTATCAAATGTTGCTTCTTTTCTTCCTGGTCTACATAAGGGAAGAAATGGCTAAATAAGCTTAAGTCTTTCAAGTTTGTCTTCAAGAATCTGACTTACACAATGTCTGCTGAGTCAAAGCTCTTTGATTGTCTGTATGGGAACCCTGGTACTCAATTAGAGTAGAAATTAACTGGCTTCATTATCTTCTGGATTTCTGTTTTCTAACAGGGTTCTGAATATTTCTCCCCTTGTGGTGATTAAACAATGATGTAGAAATAAACTCATTACTGGGGACCTACCTTCTCTTTTTTTCTTAGAGCAGATAAAAAAACTCCTCAAAACTCTGAGAAGGTTTTTATTTTTCTTTTTGGTTTTACAATTGCTTTACATGAACATTAATTGGGGTCCAATTTTTACTTCCATTATTACCCACATTTTACTGGACATTTTTCCATGCTAACGTATTTAATGTTTCCCAAGAACCATTCTATCCTCTTCCCATGAATATTAGTTTGGGGAATGAGAGAAAAAAAGAGGTGTAGGAATAGCTCATGCTCTCTGTTTCTCCCTATTTGACAGACAGTGCCTCTTCTCATGCAGTGCCAGCTGCATCCATGAGACAATGTCAGAGTGAACAGATTTGGATATATTGGGCACCTGGTCAGCAGGGCTACTTTTAACTCTGACAAAATAGGTATTGTTGCCATCAGTGATATCAATGACCCCTTCATTGACCTCAGCTACATGGTCTACATGCTCTGGTATGACTGCCCCCATTGCACGTTTAATGGCATAGCTGAGGCTGAGAATGGGAAGCTTGTCATCAGTGGAAAAACCATCTCCATCTTTCAGGAATGAAATCCTGTCAATGTCAAATTGGGCTATTCTGGTGCTGAATATGTTGTAGAGTCCACTGAAGTCTTCACTACCTTGGAGAAGGGTAGGGATCATGTAAGGGATGAAGTCAAAAGGGTCATTATCTCTGCCTCTTCTGCTAGTGCCTTAATGTTTGTGATGGGTGTGAACCATGAGAAATATGACAGCTTCCTAAAGATAGTCACAAATGCCTCCTCCTGAACCATCAACTATTTGTTCCTCATGGCCAAAATCATCTATGACAACTTTGGCAGTGTGGAGGAATTCAAAACCACTCCCATGCCATCACTGTCACTCAGAAGACAGTGGATGGCCCCTTCAGGAAACAGTGGCATGCTCCTAAAGGGGCTGCCCAGAACATCAGCCCCACATCTACCAGTGCTGCCAAGGCTGTGGACAAGGTCATCTCTGAGCTCAATGGAAAGTTCATTGGCATCACTTTCTGTGTCCCCATCCCTAACTTGTCAGTCATGGCTCTGACTTACTATCTGGCAAAAGCTGCCAAATACTGTGACATCAATAAGATGGTGAAGCAAGCTTCACAGACCACCCCTAAAGGGCATTCTGGGTGACACTGAGGACCACGTTGTCTCCTGTGACTATAGTAGTAACACTCACTCCTTTGCATACACTGTTGGAGCTGGCATTGCCCTCAATGACCATTTTTTAAGGCTCGTTTCCTGGTATGACAATAAATCTGGCTACAGCAACTAGCTAATGAACTTGGAGGTCCACATGACCTCCAAGGCGTAAAAGCCCCTGAACCACCAGCCCCAGTGAGGACATAAGAAGAAGAGCAAGGCCCTCACCTTCTGGGAGTCCTTTCCTGACTAATTCAAACACACCAAGATTCTCCTGACCTTGACTCATCTGTTCCAGACCCCTTGAAGAAGTAGCTCAGTTACCACCAAAAAAGTACACCCTACCCCTTCCCCTAAAGAAATAATTCATAATCTTTTGACTTCTCAAAAAAGTTAAAAAACATTATTATCTGTAACATTTGTTTTCCTCTGAGTAGAGTCTTTTGTAACTCAAAGGATTCATGGTAGCTGAGTGAGAATGGACATGAAAGACATGAAGGAGACTTTTCTTATATATTCTCTAACAGAAAAAATAAAACAAGTTTTCACCTTGGCATAAAGATATAAATAGACATTAAGGTGATTATCCTGAAAATTTTAGTATTGTTTCTCTAGATATTAGATTGCTTTCTCTAAGATTCTACTTGAGATTTTCAAGAAAATTATTATTTGAACCACTTTACTCAGATTGATCAACAAACAATTTTTAAGAGATCTGCAAGTGTTTTTCATGCGTATTTCTTTAATATGCTAGAGTAATTTGGACATATGGCAACTAATTTGAAAATGTATTAAGATGAAGCTGTGAGATGATCATGTTTAATTACCAAGGGAAATATGTTGTCCTTTATATACTTCCAAATGACTCTAAAAGCCAGTCTCACATATGAGGCCAGGTGGTCATATGTGATTAGGGATGAGGGAGCAGTAATGAGGAATTGAAAGTACAAATTTCCAAGATGTGGTTAGTGATGACAAAACCTGAACATTATCTCTGTGAGTTTGATTTGCATAGTTAATTTAATGTCAGCCAAACAGCCTCAGTCCATAGTTGGAACGGATATTTTGATGTTGGCGTATCAAGCTAAGCTTCTCAACTGTCACCGTCCTAAGAAGCTCATAGTTGTGATACCATTCTGCCAGCATTCACACGCTGATGTTGTGTGGATCCTAGTACTTGGTGGCATGGCAGAGCTACACAAGTCCCTCTGATTGGTGGGAGGCTTGGAGTTGGGATTGTGGTTCCAGTGAGGAATGGTGACCCAGAGGAACAGGCAGCTGGTAGGACTGGCAGGCTAGGAGGCCCCAGCTTTTGTCTGCTGTTGACACACTGTGCCCACTTACTCTCATTTTCTTCTGAATATTTTGTCCTCACATTATACTACTTTGTGTTATTTTTGAATTAGTCTGTGGGCACTATGTCAGCAAACACTTGTTGTTTTATGGTGATGCTGTAGACAGCACTTTCTGTTCATTCATCTTCTATCTCCAGAGATGATATTTAGAGAGCAAATATTGAGCACTTGACAGATGCTTAGTAAATACATTGATTGACTGGTTGGTTGGTTGAATCCAGACCCTGTTCTCGAAGGACACTACAATGCATGCCTCTAAGAAGTGGGTAGTGTGTAATGAGCATTTAAAGAACTATGGACTATGCCTAAATGTTGGAGGCAGGAAATAGAGCAAGGACGAAGTTGGAGCTGGCAGAACATCAAGGACACCAGACCTGAAGCATCAGGTGAAAGCTGCCTTGGGAAAGCAATGGGGCAGTGTTCTTGTAACTATTCACTCCCCAAAACAGGATAGATGCAGTTATGTAGTTAGAAAGCAAAAGGTTTCATAAGCAAATTCAATGTAACTATAGACTTGCTTGCGTAAGTTGCTTGAAACAATGCTGTGTATGAACTCAATAAATAGGTGGAGGGCAGGGTATTCAGGGCTCTGTCCATGAAACTGTTGGCTCCCTGACCCCAGCTTTCTATCATCTCACTCTCTCTTGTTTCTCAATCTCTGGCGGTGCCCTCCTCCTCACCCCTGTTCCCAGGAGCAATCCTGGCACTTAAAGGTCTAGAAAATCTCTTTTCTCCAAAAAGTCAATTTCTGAGAAACACATTTGAATAATTAAATCCAGAGGGGTATCGAAACATTCAGAGTCTCAGGATAAAATAGTGTAGAGGAAGAGTTCATTTGTGGTCTGCAGACTGCTATCTTCTGTGGCTCAGGGTAATGCACAACCTAACAGAAACAAATGCTGGAGGTTTTCTAGCTTCTGCCTAAATTTACTAGTCAGAAATTGGACCACTTTTCTACTATGAACGTCACAGGAGCTGCAAATATGTATATTTGGGCAGCATGGAGAAAGAATAGCACTGTTGATATTCTTAAAATTTAATGTTATCCTTTGCCTTTGGGTTTAATGTTGAACATTAAAGAGCTGAATTTCATTACAAGTCACAGACTTGTCTAGTTGCCATCCTACATTTGGAGTCAACTCAGAACATGTAGGGATTTTGACTTTTGTATTTATTGTATCTGGTAAAAATAATTATACAGATGGATGCTCTTTGTTATAAATTTTCCTTACGTAATAAGAGACAATTTGGTCAGCCTAATTGCTAAACAAGCTCAGTTCATTAATTTTAAAGATTATTGACAATTACATTTGCAGGAATATTTAACTGGCATAAATGATATGGGGACAGCTTACCTTAAAATTTATAGGGTAGTATGCAGTTATATGAGCAGAAAATTAACTGGCAAAACCTGAGACTTCTAATAGAAAGGACTCCAAAGAGCAGGGACCCCCATCTTAGCAACTTGGGTCTAGGTAACACCGCTAGATATTTGCCCCATTTATACTCTAGGTAATCTGGACACATTCAATAAGGGAGAAGATCCCACCCCTCATATATATATGAATCCATCTTATCTATGAGGGGAGAGATGTGGGCAGCACGTGTGGGTACATTCCCTTGATGTAACTTTCCCAGCTCGCTGGGATCTTAAACTTGTTATTACTGCTTTTAATAAACTTACTATGTGTTCCTGACCAAAAGACTCTCTTCACAAATTCTTTCTGGATGGATCCAGTGTCTCATCTCACCCTCACCTGCATCAGTAAGTACCTTTAAAATAGAAATCTTCTGAAAACTATACTCTATGTCTGGTAAGTATAATTATGTAATGTAAAACCTCACCTATTTTTCACAAAAGGAAAAATTATAGCTGCATATATACATACGTATCTCCTTTTAGCTGAAATTCTATAATTTGTTATATATGATTCTAGAAAAGAACTAATAAGGAAATAATTTATCCTCTGATTAAATTTTTACAAAAACGTATGTTAGACTGGCCTGCAGAATATTTAAACAAAGTTTAAAAGAAAATTCCCCTGCCCCGATAGGTAATCAGTGTAGATACACACACTGTATTTTATTCTGTCTTTGAATGAATACAATTCAGATGCACAGGATTTTACCTCTAATAGTCAAGGTCTTCTTTAGTTATAAAACTGTTGTCTTTTTGTCAGGAGATTTCAAAATCCATTTCACATATACCTGAAAAACATGACTGCTCAATGGATTAATAAAATTAATTTGTTCTCCAATCTTTCATTTTTATCGTTGACAGAATGTGACTGTACTCTAACCAAAAAGACATCTGTTAATGGTTTGCAGCCTTTGAGTGGTTCAGGGTTTTATAGGAACTTCATCTGAAACTCTGATTCATTTGTTGAAAAATTAGCTAATGTAAGTGGGGCAGCCATCTCCCCACTGTGGATCTGGGCCAGAGGGTAATCTGGTTAGAGCTCTGGCTCTGCCTGACGCCATCTGTTATGATGACTTCACGGTCTGGGCTGTCCCAATGAGGGTGGTTGTAGGCAGTGAAACTATCCACATTGGGCCTGAGATTTGATTCTGAAAATTTGGTCTCTTTTCTTCTCAAACTATTTTCTTTAATGCTCTCTTACTCTCACAGAATATATTCTGACTTCATATGGAATATTTCTCAAGTCATTAAACACACATGCACAAATGGGGAAGTTCGACCTTTGACGTTGCACAGACAGGACTTCAAATCAAGGTCCCATTACTCGTAGCTCTGTGACCTTAGGGAACTTAATTAATTTTCCCATTTCTTTATTTATAAAATGAACATAGTATCTACCTAATTGGAGAGGACATATATGAAATGTTTCTGAAATAGAAAAGAGTAAACAGTTGTCTCACCTTAATCATTTGTTTTGCACAGTTTCAGGTACCCTCATTCAACTGTAGTTTGAAACTATTACATCCAAGAAGATATTGGAAGAAATCATATTCACATAGCTTTTATTACAGTACATTGCTATAATTGTTATATTTTATTATTAGTTATTTTTGTTAATCTCTTACTGTACCTAATTTATAAATTAAACTTTATCACAAGTATGCAAGTAGAGGAAAAATAATAGTATATATAGGGTTCAGTTCTATCCTGAGCTTCAGGCATCCACCACTGGGAGGGTGGGTCTTGAAAAATATCCCCTGCAGACAAGGCCAAGGTGGGGGTGGTGTCTTCTGTAATTTAAAGGCCAGGGCATTGCCTACCTCCTTATGTTGCTAGTTTTCAGAAGATCTATTATTTTGGGCTGTGGGTGTTTACACAAACCTATTCAGAGGACATATTTGGAAATAGGGCCAAGAGTTCTGGTTATGCCTCTCTTGACCCTAGAAGAAAAACAAAAGCTAAGACTGTTTTAAGTTGTTAATCATGTGGTTTCCTCCCCGCTTAAGAATCTGTCAGGGTTTCAATGGGAAATAGATAATAGAACTTGAAGCTGACTATCACCTGGATGAGTTTGAGAAAGTTGCTGGATTTCTCTGAGTTTTGTTCATATATAAACTGAAGATATTAACAACTAACTTGTAGGATCATTTTGACATACGTGGAACACAAATGGTCACTTCTACTTTTACCCTCATATTGCTTCCCTCATGATCCTCCACCGCTGTCTATTGGATCTTCACTGCCCTTTGCTTTTATCCTCCAGTTCCTTACCCTCTAGTCAAAAACAAATTCTTGAATACACTTGTTGCTCTCTTAGAGTTAGTCACAATGCCTCAGAGGTTGCTACCCGCAGTGGAGAGAGCACAAGTACAAAAAACAGTAGTCACCTCAGCCATGAAGAGCAATGTCAGACCTCAGTTGGGCATGTGGAAGTTTTCCAAGAACCAGTATTTATAAACATCCCATAACTACTTTTGTTTTTTAATTCTATTCTGTGGAGGAAGAGGATATATGAATTCTGAGCCATACTCCTCTTCCTCAATCATCTGTATCCTCAGGAAATATAAACACATTTTAAAAAGAAGATCATAAAGCAATAAAAAATATATTCCAAGGCCAAGTACATATTCTTTTAGGATTATTTGATTTTGGTGGCTATCCTTTTTGCCCTTCTCTTTCTTATTTATAGATTTAAAATATTGTAGAAACATGTTAGTTCTTTCTGAAGAGTCCATGGTGCTTAAGAGAAAGATGAGCAAGACTGATAATAGGAACAGTGGGTTGGTTCAAATCAGGCATGAATGCTCATTTATCCACTCAGGGCCAGACTGCCCATCCCACACAGACCTACCAAGGTCACCCTCTGAGTGTGCCAGCTGGTGAAACCTCATTCCATTCGGACCACACAGGGCAGCCATATCTATTTTCTGTTCAGGCTTTCCACTCCCAGAGAGGTTGTGAGCACAATATCTGTGCCTAAAATCACTTCTAAATACTTGAGCATTTTGTCTTAATTGAGTAGTTTCCTTGACTTTTCAATCTGCATGTGAACCATTAGAAGGAATTCTAGGTTAAGCAACTATGGAAGGAGATTTGCCAGTAAGGAAAACATTCTTTTTTTTTCCTTATCAAAGGAATATTGATTTACAATACAATGTAAATTTTAGATGTGCAGGCTCATTCTTTATCAGATATGTGATGACACATCCCCGCTACCACCAATGTTCTAAGAACCCTCTACCACTGTCCATTGGATCCCTACTACACTTTGATCTTACCCCTTCTCCAGTCTCCTCCATTGGAGCACCAATTAGGTATTTTCTATTGACTATTGATCCTAAAAGTTGAGTTCTTCACTATAATATTGTACTGCTTCCTTCTCTCTCCCCTGTATAGCTCTATCTTAAAAGGAAGAGGCTCTATTAATAGTCTATATTAAAATTGGAATTTATTATTACCATTGTTTCAAATTTAAATTAATTGTATTGAAGGAAGGTCACATCATAACATTTAAGATTCATAAATATCTCTATCTGCATTAACCAGGAGAAATATTGCGATATACTCATGTTATATTACTCATTCTCTATAGACCTATATAGAAACTAAGCAAACAAGTGAACTAAATCAAAGAAAAATAGTAAAGGATTAGGTTCTTTTAAGTACTGTTTACTAATGAGCTATATATATTAAGCTATAGTTACATTTCTTTTCTTACCCAACTTTTCCTGGGATGAATTGTTTTTTTCCTTTTCAAAATAATTTAACCTAAATTTGATTCATTATCTTCATCTAAGATATTATAAATATTTCAATATTATTTTCCAACCATTCTATCAATTACATCCCCCTGGCCATTCCTACCCCAGCCCCCATGGGAAACCTTTTCTTGGGGTCTTCACTCTCTTTGTCTAGTCTGTAGGAACCTGAACAATGCTGTCATCATAGAAATTTTTTACTGCTTAATGCTTTTGTATATTAAATCTCATTTCCTGGTTGTATATGGTTTTTCTTGTTCATTTATGCTCTTGATTTGGAGGACAAAAATTTCTTCAATCTTGTGAAGATTGTATAGGTGATAAATTGGGGTCCTTACAAAACTAATGTTTGAGAATTTTCTCAGGTGATATTGTGCTCTTCGCCTGTCCATTCATAATTGAGAATGAAAGGACTGTTCTTTGGAAACTCATGTGCTAATTGAGCTTCTCAGCTTAGGAGCCCCCCTATTTAGGTGGCCTTTTTATTGGAGAAACTCCGAATGTTAACATGAATAGTGTATTAGAAGAATTCTTCAATCTCTCATGCCCCTTTCCTGGGGTCGGGGTTGTGGGTAGGGGGGCATACTGCTGGCATTCTGGAAGCAGATTTGGAAAGAAGAACGTCAATTTGAAGAATTTCACTTAAGATTCATACGTTCAAACACAACATCCACCCTGATTTCTCTCCAATGATCACCTTCAAAGAATAGATTTTGGTCTCTTAACACCTGGGGTGGTGAAGATGGTGCATAGGAAGGGGTGTGTGTGTGTGTGTGTGTGTGTGTGTGTGTAGCATTTAATTTCTGGAATTGGAGATGTGAACTCCTTCTCTTTAGACTCAGAGTCTTTTGGGGGTCCTACGGAATGAACTGGCGCTATCTTTAGTATCCCCTCTGCAAACTATTATCAAGTTTTTCTTTTTTGAGAGAAGGGAACCATAGGTAGAAGACTTCAAATTAATAGTGGTGAATGGCACTAAACTCTGGTGGTGTGTGAGGCATCATAAACATATTAATTAAGGTGTAAATCTATTTTCTAGAAACATAATATTTTAAACTAATCATATATCAATTAAAAAAATGTCTTTCACCCTGCTCGGTTAACTACCATTCATTCCTCCATTAGCTCTCAGAAATGTGTTTAAACCTTTCATCATCTGATATTTTTGACCAAAATCTTTATCCTTGCAGTTTTATACATTTTTTGTTCTGGAGGGAAAGGTATAAATGCATGTGGCTAATTTATCTAATTTAGCCAGAAGTCTTAGACTTGTTTATCCTGCTGAAGAAATCCCTTGAGTACAGGTAGCAAGAAGGAAGCACAGAAACTCCTCCACTTTGGGGAGGAGGTGTCTGTTTAGCAACCCAGTGAACTGGAGAGGTTATTTTCTCAACTGAGGCAGGACAAAATTTTGTTCTGGAATTTCCTTTTATCTCTTAACCCATGCCCCATTCAGTCACGACTATGGACAAAGATGTTACAGCAGAAAGGCAAAGAAGAGTCTTTTTTAAAAAATATTTATTTGATTTTTAAATGGAGAGGTGCAGGCAGGAATGAAGGCAGTAGTACGCGGACAGGCAGGGGGAGACAGGTGGTTCACACCTGTTCACACTGGTTGTTCACATTGGTTGTTCCCCCTGGGTCCGAGACTCAAACCCAGGGATATGTGGCTTTTGTTCTTCAGAGGCAATTGACTTAACCAGTATTCCACCAGTGCACACTGCAGAGAAAAGTCTTTAAACTCATGTTTTCTAAACCTGGCATCCATGGACTTGTTTAGGAGATTGCGGGGAGCAGGATCTGTGGGTAGAATTCAAGAGTATATGAAGTTGGACAAGATAAATTTATTTTTATGTTCAATAGCTTCTAACTAAAATGTAATGTTTCCTTCAACTATGAATGCTGCAACAAACCACAGTGATGATGGCAGTATCTATGACTTCATTACCAATGGAAATCAGAGATGTTTTCATATCACAAGACAGGGGTTGCAGATATCTCTATCATTTACAGTCATTGGAAATTATGCTAGTCATTAGACCTGTTGCTTTTATTATTTAATCAATCTTATTTTTCAGTTGTTACATTAAAAGCCTATGTAAGAACTTAAATATTTTGATAAATGTGTTTTCATACATATGGTTTATTTTGTAATCCTATGCATTATGTTTTTGTGCTTAAAAATGTTTTCTGAGAAGTCTATAAGTTTCACCAGAACCCAAAAGTGTTTTAAAAACTTTAGAATTTCAAACACTTGTGTTTGGAGTGCAAGAGCCTAGGTTTCTGCAAGGACTCAGAACCTAGAAGATGCCTGATGATATAAGAGGAATAGAGACTCCAATCAGAAAATATACTTCTATAATCAAATGATATTTATTACAGAATATAAAAGTTGGTACTTTTTTATACATCAGAACTGACAAATGAAATTCACACGTAAATCATCTCATAGTCGTAAGGTAAAGTGAGGTTCAAGCCTCACATTGAAATATGGCAGTATGAATGGTTGTTTCTTAACTCATGACTTTTTAAAAGCAAAACATTTCTTAGAATTATTTTCCCATCCCTAGAAATCCTCCCCTTCTATCACACGTGGCCAGAAATTGGTAGCTGGACATCCTTCGATGTCAAGCTGGACATAACCATTAGGATTGGCTGAAAACAGTGACATTATCCATGGGTCACAGAGGAGATGACAAAGTTAGGGCTCTCCTGCTCTTCTACAGAAAGTGTGAGCATCTCATCTTCGTTATTTCACAAGTGACATAAGGAACATACTGAGGTCTCCAATTCAATCCTAGGGATGTGATATTTGCCTTCGAGGGTTCTTTCTGACCCAATGAATGCTGTGTCATCTGCCTAATAGAAGCCTCCTCCTCTTTGACATTACGCTTTCCAACCCGACCGAAGTCTGGAACTTTTGCTTCTACTTTAGCATCACAATTTAGCCTCCCATCTGCATGAGCATGGAGTCCCACCATTGGTGAAGGAGGCCAAAACTCTTCATAAATGTGTCTCACTTTCTAAATGAGCTATTCTAAAAGATGTGATTCTCTAAGTTTGTTAATTTGACTTTGGATGCTCCAGTGCAATTAATAAATTTTAATCACATATGTTCTTGCAGCTTAAACTCAGACAAATGTTTCTTTATCCTGAATATGCTGATGAGATGAAAAGAGTAAGTATATGATACGCATCCACCAATTCTAACATGTTTTTGCATGTTGTTATGAAGGTAATATGAGCTATCAAAGTCTCAAAAAAAGGAAATCTCCTGTTTTAAAAATAGAACTTGTTCTTGCCACAGCCATAGGTGATCTAATTGGATTAAAATTCCATTTGTACTTACCTCAGTTTTTAAAATTGATCTTCTATAACAATCTCTTGTTTTTCTGATTTGCATGTCTTCCTTCTACCTAAAATGGCAGAGGCAGCTGAAATCTGCCATCCAAGGAAGGTGCAGGTCTGAGCCTGCTCTCTGCAAGCTGACTTTTCTGCTGTGTCCTGGCTGAGGTGTACCTTCTCTCTAATCCTGGGAGAGTTGGGATCTTAGAAGTTATAGTCAGGTCTTTCTAACACAATGCTAAACATTTCCTCCAGTTCCTTGGTTTTTGCTTTGCTTTTGTCTATAAACCTGAATTTTTCTCTGAAAATTCCCCTGAAACCACCTTTCCCATTCCACCCTGCTTTTAACACAAGTAACTCTGTACTGCATTCTGAGAGCCCACAGCCCCTGTGAGAGGAAAGTTGAACAAATAACTTATGACAAATCAACAGAAAAATCCAAACATCCTTTCGAGGAGAGTGTTAGGGCATTCACACTGCCTATGGCCACACCGGTAGGAGGCTAATCCTCTGGATGATAGCACTTCCTTGAAGCTGGATCTTTCAGAGTAAGTCCAGCCTGAAACAGAAATACTCTGCCAAAGGGACATGAAAGCTCATCCAGGGTCCCTTCTGAGTCCATGGGACAGACTCTGTTTACGTGCAGGGCAGTGGGTGGACTGTGAGCTAACCAGTCATTCCTGGTACAAGACTGAGACAAGCACTTACTCAAACAAGTACAATCAAAAAGGGAAGAAATCCCTGAAATACTGGATAGTCTAGTATGCACTTAGAACTTGGCAGTCATGATTTCGATGAGGTGATCCCAGGATGGCTGATTTTACAACTACTCCACTAACCGGTGTATCAGAGACTGCACAAATCTGAGCCCCACTCAATGGATCCAGTGCTGACAAGTTAGGCTGCCTGCTCAAGTTATAAAAATCACTAATTCTGGGTAGTATAAGGAACAACAGATACTCATTAGTTCCACAAATGTCCTTCTTCTTAACAGGTCAGCATTTCAAATGCCTGAATCGCTTATTTGATTTAAAAGTCAAGAAAATTCACAATTAAAATACAAAAATAAATAAATAAAATATAGACATGTTCCCCTGAAAGGTATCACAGGTCAACATAATCTTCCATTGCAGAAACGTAATTTGAGTAGACAGTCTGTCAGAGGGAGTGAGGGGTACTGGTAAATGAGGGTCAGGAATTGCCCAGTTTTGAGGGAAGGTGCTGGAATTATCTGGAAAAAATCTGATATCATCTGAGGAGAAGAGGCAGTAAGATCAGTGAGCGACCTTGGACAGCCTGGCCAAGAATGCATCTGCGAGGAATGTATTTCTGTGCAATTCCATTAGGGCTAGTGTTGGGTCAGGAATTAGGGAGAAGGCATTATGCTAAGTCCAGACCAGGATATTACTCAGGGTTCATCTCAGATAACAGGTCCAAATATGGAGTCTTGTGTCAGTTTGAATTCTCTAAACAGTGAGCACAAAATTACGCCCAAATATTTTATGTGTTTAATCTTGAGTTATTTATTTCTTATTTTTTATACATTAATAAATGAGATAGATTTGAAATTTCTTTTGTAAAAGCATGAATGCTCATGTTTCAAAATCAAAGTTATATTTCATAAAATAATTCCAGAGTTTTCCTCCTTTTTAAATTTTGAAACAATTTAAGCAGAATTAAATGCAGCCTGCTCTTTAAGTGTGTTAGACTATCCCTGTCTAACTAGTTAGGCATTTTTGAGAGCAATTCATTGACAATTTTCTCTCTTTCTTGTATGAAAATCAGTCTGTTTTAATTTTCTTTCTCTTCTGGAGGCAATTTTGCCAAATAATATTTTCTTTACATACTTTAAGTTTTTAAACATATTCAAATTTCAAAAATAACTTTCATGAAGCAGAGTATGGTTGTTTGATTTTCGTGGTTATTTTCCTCCATTGTTTCCTATTTAATGTATTTGCATCTCTACTTTTATTTTCTTTATTAGGTTAGCAGGTGCTTCAGCTATTTCTTCGTCTTTCTTCCCAAAGATCAAGCTTACTCGCTTAATTAATGCTTTTTTTTAGTTTTCTTACTAAATAAATTAGAAAGTTCTGCTTTCTCTTTTTCTTTCTTACAGTTTATTTTGTTGTTCTCTTTCTAAACTAAATATTTTATTCATTTGTTTTTCTTTTTTCTTTCTTATTCATTTAATTAAACCTATACATTTCCCACTGAATACTGCTTGAGCTGTAGTTCATAGCTTTTCATGTAGAAAATGTTTTTTATTTAAGAGTTAAGGGCTTTTTAAAAAAGACTAAAATTTATTTAAAATAAAGGTTTTAAATTTTCAAGTGGAAGGGAATTTTTCTTATCTGATTTAAAAGATTATTTTATAGTTTTATTACATAGTGATCAGTGATTAGTGGTAAGTGCTTACTTATGCTCTTTCAACTTTTTAGAATTTATTGATTTTTTGTGGACTAATATTGTGGTCAATTTTCTTGACTATTTCATTCTTAAACATTCTGGAAAACAAGAATTCTCTCTGTGTTTAGCAAATAGAGTGTGAAGCATATATTAATCAGAGCTATCATGTTTAAGATGTTACATGAGTTCAATATGATTCATTTTATTTTATCCACTTGATTTGTCATAAACTCCAGAAACAGGAATGAAACCAGCATGTTTCTGTTGATTTTGTCTATAATTTCAAGTTTATAGGTGCTATTGCTTTGTCATTTGAGTCTTAGCTATTTATAACTATTATATCTTCTCTGTGAGTCATACCCTTTAGCATTATAAGGTGATTTTATTGGTCTTGATTCATCTTTTTTTCAGCACGATCCCAATTTGCCTGAAAGACCGGGAACCCTGCTTTATGTTTGTGTGTCTTCTCATAATCTATCTTTACTCACCCTTCTACTTTCAGTATTCTGGTGTGTTTTAGTTGTGTCCCATATGTATAGAATTGAGTTTTGCTTTACAGTTTTATCTGATACTGCTTTCCTCTTAGTTGGAGCACTAACCCCATTTGTATTTATTTGTTGATGTGACTAAAGTATTTTTAGTTTTAATTCCATTATATTGGTTTATATTATGATTTATTTATAGAATGTTTTTTAAGATATGGTGCAGGCATGAAGGTGAGCAGGCAAGCAGGCAAAAGAGAGAAGAAACATTTAAAAAAATATGTAGTTGTTCATCCTGGTTGCTCCACTCCTGCCCTGGGTCACAAACCCTGGGTCCTTAGGATGTGTGTGAATTGCACTTGGCTAGAGGCAGTGGACCTGGTTCTTACTCCACCAAGGCATGCCTAGAATTTCTTTTTAAGTCAACACAATTCTATTTTGTGTATTTGTTTGACTTTGTGTTTTAATATGTCATCCTTCTGATATTTAGGATATTCACTTATTTTTACTAGTAATGCATTTTAATGAAAACTTTGTTTGATAACTTTAACCCTATCTATCTAACCCTATCTATTAATTCTCTACTATAAGTCATGAAGAAAGTAGTATGCATTCTCTTCTTCCTCATTCCCATCTCCTTCTATTTTGAGCAGTAATATAATATTTATTACCATAAATTTTTGTTCTTTTAAAAGGTTCATAGTTTTATTACTTGAGTTGTCAACTCTTATGTCAGTCAAGGTTTAGGAAAACAAACCATGGTAAAAACTTTAAAAGAGAGTGACTTAAATTCAAGGACGTGATTATACACATGGTATAAATGCTAAGAAGTCAACTGTAACTCTGAAGAAACTCAGAGATAAATAGCATCAAAAAATTGCTACTCCTCTTGGTGGGCAGGATAAGGTGGTATTGCTGAGTTTTGGGCTCAGAATTACCTGGAGGCAGCTGCCACCTAAGGGAAGGTGTCTGGTAGGATCCCTAGGCCCAGAGGAGATGCAGTTGCTGAAGATGTTCCCTGAGGTTTTTCTGCCTTCAGCCTGCCACCAGTGCCTCAGCTGACCCAACCAAAGCCAGCAGGCACAGGAGCCTAAGAAACACAAGTAGCTGGAATCTGTCTTCTTGTAATAACGACTGGAGTAGTCAAAAGGGCAAGGATTAGAGCTGAGTGCAAGCAGGCAAAGACTGCACAGCTTTCGGCAATGTCCTCTGACTACTGGCTTAGTATGTACAAGTCACTTATTCAGAGAACTATTTGCCACCTATTTCTCTATTTCTATTGAAGCATCTTTATACATTGTCAGGTGTATAAAATTTGTAGTTCACTCTATGACCTCCTCCCACATGGTTTAGTCTTAGTTTCACATATTCACTTCCACTGATAGCCTTTCTGACCAGGCATGGCCTACCTGTACCTTCACAAGAGTGTTTCAGGTGAACAATATATCCTGGGAGTTTCATGTTCAAAACTGCCTCTAGCCTCACACTCTGCGGGCAGTTACATAGGATGTAACATAGCTTTTCTTTTTTCTTTAAATGTAGTGCTATTGTTCTACTGTTTAATGGCTTAAAATACTGCTTTGGAGAAATCTACAGCAAGACTGATTTTTTTCTTTCCCCTTTTAAGTTACCTGGTTTATTTTCATTATTGTTGTTACCAGGTTACCCACAGGAATCTTTCATTTCATTGAAAGTCTAATAACTTTTCAAGGATGGCTAATCTGAGTCAATTTTCTGTGGCCCATTATATGGCATTTCAACATAAAAATTCAAATCCTTTTTTTATTTCAGGAAGATGCTTATGTGTTTGTCTCTAAATATTTAATCCTTCCTATTGTCTTTATTTTCTTTCTCAAGAATTCCATCTTGAGACAAGAACTCGCAACAAGTGTGGAGACCTAACTGCATTTTCACAGATAAAGTTACATGCTCCCTAGGTACCTTGATGTGAGCCATCTTTTAAGGACCCTTCCCAACAGTCTGCCTAGGGGGCTGATGACTCCCTAAATAAGATGTCTATGTGGGGAATACCATTAAATTTAGGAACTCAAAGGGTGAGGTGAGGGGGTCATAATTGGTCAATAAAAGCTGCATTATCCGCACCAGCCCATACTACAAATGCAAGAGTCAACAAAAGTTTTTGCCTTCCCAACAAGCCCCTGGAGAAGTCATGGGCAGACATAGTTAACTAGGAAAAGAGAAAATAAGGGAAAAGCAAAAAACTCACTATTGTCCCCATCGTCAATGAGGTTTCATAAATTGAATCAGATACAAACTTGGGGGAAGGGAGAAAGTCTTTAATTGGATGATATATTACAGCATTTTGGTTTTTTTTTTCTTTATAGATTCAAAATCATTCATATACTAAACTATCCATGGTAAGTATACAGCTTGATGAATTTTGGTAATTACATATAATCTTATAATCATAAACACACTTAAGATATAGAATGATTCCCTCATCCTAAAAAGTTTTCATCTTTCTCTTTATAGTGGATTTGCCTTCTCTGGTCCCAGGCAACCACTGCTATTATCAGTATAGTTGTGCCTTTTCTATAATTTTGTATGAATGTATTAGCCACTATATATCCACATTTCATTTTGATTCTTTATAAACAATATGTTTTATTTAAATTTTTTATTATTTTATTTTATTTTTTCAGGCCAAGAGCACAGTTTATCACATTACATATTTATTTCAAAAGAAACTCAGGAGATTAAAATATATTATATATTTCCAAAGCAATTAAACTTTAAAATGAATATACTAGAGTATATAAAAATTCATAAAGTAAGCTTAAGTCACAATTCCTTAAATTAGAAAAGTTAAAATTGGAATTATCAAGAAGAATAAGGTAACCAGAAAGAAAAACTCAACATGATAAAAGTAAAATTAAAAAATTTTAGATTCCAAACAAAACAGTATCAATAATAATAAAACTAAACAGGATAAAATATTAAGCACAAAGGATTTGGGCATGAAAAAGAGATTTGAACTTTGACTCTGATACTTGTACTATACATAAACTTAAGCAGATTTCTTAGCTTCAGTTTTCTCATCTATAAAATGATAATAAAATCTTCAGCATAGGTTTACCTTAAATAAGGTAAAATATGCCAAGTTCTTGAATAAACCCCACAGAGCAGTCACAATCAAAGAAATTGAAGAGCTAATAAAAAAATTCTCACTAAAAAGTAGAAGTTCAGGACCAGATGTCTTTTCCAATTAGTTTCACCAAACCTTCAGAGAAGAATCAATACCTATTCTTCCCAAACTCTTCCAAAAGAGAGAAGAACAGGGAACACTCCTAAATACTCTCTTAATAAGGCCAGTTTCACACTGACAGCAAAAACTGACATTACTAAGAAAGAAAAATACAAACCAATATCTCTGATGAACGTACATGAATAGAGCTAATAGACCTGTTTTTAAGTGGAGTTTCTTTGCACTTTATATAGCATCTTGTAGTACTTTTTATAGAATTGGTTTTGTGGTGATAAATTCTTTTAATTTTTTGCTTATTGGAAAAGCTTTTTATCATTCCTTCAGTTCTGAATGATAATCTTGCAGGGTATAGTATCCTAGGTTGAAAATACTTTTCTTTCAGTCTTTTGATTATATCATGCTATTCCCTCCTGGCCTGTAGAGTTTCAGTTGAGAAATCTGCTGACAATTTTCTGGGGACTCCTTTGTATGCGACTCATTTTTCTCTGGATGCTTTAAAGATTTTTACTTTATCTTGTATTTTTGACATTTTGATGACAATGTGTCTAGGTGTAAGTCTGCTCAGGTTTTTTATTTTTTTATTTTTTATTAGGGACTCTTTAAGCTTCCTGTGCCTGAAGGCTTGCTTTATTATTCAGGTTGAGGAAATTTTTACCAATTATTTCTCCAAATATAGTTTCTTTTATATCTCTTCTCCTTCTGGGACCCCTATAATGCAAATGTTGTTTCTTTTGATGTTATCCCATAAGTATTGAATGCTGTCTTCATTTCTTTGCATTCTTTTATCTCTTTGATGATTTGCTTGAATGCATTCCTCTGCCCTATTTTCTAGGCCACTGATTCTGTTGGAGGCTTTATCCGTCCTATTCTTGTGTCCTACTATTGAATTATTTAGGTCCACTATTGTGTTTTTATTTCTTTGACATCTGTTGAGAGCTGCTTAATTTCTTCTCTCTCCTTTTTGTTCTCTTTTTCTTCATCTATTGTTTTCTTGATTTCCATGAGTATGTTTATCACTGTAGCCCTAAATTCATCCTCAAGACTTTTGCATAAATCTGTTGTTTTCAGATTTTCCCCTGGGTTTTGATTGGAGCCATCATTTCATGTATATTTCTCTCTCTTTGATTAACTTGGCATTCTGTTTATATTTCTGTGGAATAGGTTTTCCTATAGTGACGGCCTTGTGTAGGGTATTGGCTTGCACGAAGTAAGCCAGGATCTTAATTTGGACATGGATTTCTTGAGTTTTGTGGTGTGACCACTGGTTGGATTTGTTGAAGTTCTAATGTGGGTCCTCTGTTGCTGCACAAAATTTCAGTCTACAGGGTTGGAGTTTGTGTGGGGGTATGCAGAGCCTTCCTCCAGTGTCCCAGCTCCCAACTGCAATGACCACCTTGCTACTGGTCCAAAATCAGTAATCAGGCTGCAGTTTCACCTGCACCCAGAGGTGGCGATTAGTGAGTGGCATTGACTCTTTCTCTGGAAGACTCTCTTCTTCTTTTAAGCCTGAGGGTGGGATTTCCATTGGGCAGGTCCTATTGTTCCAGGGCAATATGTAAGAAGGGGTAGCAGTGTGCAATTTCCATAGCTGCCTTCTGGTTATGGTGGCACGCAGCGTAATTTTCTCTCCAGACCTCTATTCAAACCACAGATGCACCGGTTCTCCTTCCACCCTGAACGTAGACTCTCTCTCCTGGCTCCATGTTCTAGTCCTGCTGGGCAGGCTCTCCACTACTTTTGCAATTCCTGAGAGGGCCAGTTCTTCCACCCCGCCTCTTCCATGGCCAGAATCCCAAGTCAAAATCTGCAGTGTAGTTCTGAACCTGGATATTTTTAACTACGTTTTGTTGTCACGATTGCTGCTCTGCTTCTACAGCCTCTGTGCTTGTTTGCTTTTCCTCAGTGTTTGTTTCTGGAAAGTAGGTGAATTTCTAGTTTCTCTGTGGAGAAAATGTGAGTCTCACTTGTTCCAGGTTGCTATCTTGACCAGAAGTCTCATAAACAATATGCTTTTGAGATTCATCAATATTATTATCTGTATTAAAGTTTCATTCCTTTTTGTTATTGGTATTCCATAAGTATGAGTAGATCATTGCTTATTTATTGATTCACCATTTGATGGCAATTGGTTTGTTTCATTTTTGGGTCATTATAAATAATGCCCTCCAAATATTCAGGTACACATCTTTGTATGGACATGTTTTGATTTCTTTTGGATAAAAACCTAGGAGTAGAATTGCTAAGTATAATTGTACTTATGCAGGTACATGTTTAATTCTATAAGACACTGCTGTATTGTTTTTAAAAGTGCTTCTATCGTTTTTGCACTTTTACCAGCAATGTATGAGAATTCCAGTTACTCTACATCCTTTACAACATTTGCTATTGTCAGATTTTGTAATTTTAGACACTCTAATGGCTATGTGGTTGCATTAATTTACTAGGACTGCTAAAACAAAGAAAGTTGCTACAATATGTGTGGCCTGAAAGAATAGAAATATGTTTTTCAGTATGACCTCATTTTAAGAAATTATATGTAAACAAGCCAATTTCTGAATAAGACTATATTCTGGAGAACTGAGGTTTAGGACTTCTACATATTTTTTGGATGAACACAATTCAAAGCCCATAGTTACAGTACATCATTGTGGTTTAACTTTCATTTTCTGTTGACAGTGATCTTCAGCATTTTTCCATGTGCCTTTATTTACAGTTAGTAAATATCCTTTAACTCTTTTTACTGTGTCACTTATATTTTTAATATTGAGCTATGAGTTTAATATTGAATTATGTGCTATATACATATATCACAAAATCGTACCTTGCTTTGAAAAGCAAGGTTTTAATCTTGAAGGCCCTTTCATCAATGTTTTCCTTTATAGTTTGTGTATTTTGTGTCCTACTTAAGAAATCTTTACCTACCTCAATGTTTACAAGATTTTCTTCCATACTTTCTTCTAGATACTTACTAGTTTTAGCTAGGATTTCTTTATGTTGGCACTGCTGACATTTTGAATTAGACAATATTTGTTGTAGGAACTGCCCTGTACATTGTACGTTGTTTAGCTATATCCCTGGAAAACAGCCTCTAGACAGATGAGAGAATTACATCTCACTGAAGCAGAAGGCAGGCAACAGACATTGCCACTGGTGCCAGTATCCAGATAGGAATGTGGTTAGTATAGTTAATCACATGTTTTGAGAGTTAAACACTCTAGGCCCCAGTCTCAGGGTGGTGGGGAACACTAGCATGAGATTTTTTTCTCTAGGAGTCTTACTACAATCATAATAAATCAGAGATAAATCCCCTGGTGCATCCAAAGGTGGGCTTGAGCAGGGCTTGACCATTTTAAAATATGCTCAGAGTTTTCTTCTTGAAAAGACCATCCCTTAATGGACACTATTGCTAGAGCACAACTAACCTGTGGAAAGCACAGTGCCTAATTCCAACCCACATATAGACCTTACATCCCTCATAGAATTAAATAAAAATTCATCATAGATCTAAATGTAAAATGTAAAACTCTAAAATTCCTAGGAGATGACAGAGGCAAAAATCCAGATGCTCTTATGCTTGGTCATAATTTTTATGTATATAAAAGAGAATGAAAAGACAAAACACATCCTAGGAGAAAATATTTGCATGACACATAACTGAAAAGGATCAGTGTCCAGATTACACTAATTCTTAAAATTTAGCAATAAGAAAATATACAACCCAAACTAATAAGGGGCAAAAGATCTGAACAGACACCTCACCAGAGAAGATATACAGATGGAAAGAAACATATAAAAAGATGCTGTACATCACTATCATAAGAAACTTACAAATAAAAACTACAAGAAATACTACTACACTCAAATGGCCAAAATCCAAAATATAGATAGCACCAAATGTTGGCAAGGATATGGAGCAACAGAAATTCTCATTCATTATTTCTGGAGAATGCAAACTGAGACAGCCATTTTGGAAGACAGTTTGCAGTTTCTTACAAAAACTAAACATATTCTTACTATCTGATACAGCAATAAGACTCCTTGGTATTTACCAAACAGAGTAGAAAACTTATGTTCACACAAAAATCTGCACGTGAGTGTTTATAGCAACTTCTGAAAAATAATTGCCAAACCTTGGAAGCAATTCAGTAGGTGAGTGGATAAACTCTGATAAATGCAGACAATGAATTATCATTCTGAGCTAAAAAGAAATGAGCTATGAAGCCATGAAAAGTCATACAAGAAACTTAAATGCATATTACTAAGCAAAAGAAGCCAATCTAATGTTACATACAGTCATTCTAACTAAATGATATTCTGGACAAGACTATGGAGATAGTTGTCATGGGGGAGGGAGGGAGGGACAAATAAATGGAGTACAAATAAATGGAGTAAAATGTTCTGTACCATTAAGAAATGTGTACATATCATTCATTTGTAAAACTGATACAAAGAGTGAAATACAGTGTAAATTAAACTATGAACTTTAGTGAATAATAATATAGCAATGCTAGTTTGTCAATTGTAGCAAATGTACAACACTAATACAAGAAATAAATAATAGGGGAGAGAGTAGTGGAAAGGAGAGGGAGTTTGTGGTAACTCCATACTTTACAATTAATTTTCTCTAACCATAAATCTGCTCTAAAATGAAGTTTATTAATTAAAAACACAAAAATATATAAATTGACAATGTATGTATGTGTTCATTTATTTGCATCATTCTGCATCATTCATTTATCCTTATTGTAATACCACACTGTCTTATGACGTCTATGCTTAGTCTTAACATTAGATAAGAAACTGTGAATCTGAGATGCTACACTTCATTCAAAGTTTTATATTGAGAGATGTATACATAGATGATAGGTGAGATATATAGATTAGGTAGATAGATAAGTATGTAGATCATAGTGTAAGAGAGAGAAGCATTAAGACATTGAGTCAGAATAACATCTTTATTTATTTATTTAGCATTAATAATGGTCAGAGTAACACCTGTCAGGGTCCCCACAGGTGAGTGATGAGAGCTAGATGGATCCTCAACTAACAATGGAATTATATCACAGGAAAACCTCCCCCGCCAGTTAGGAAGTTTACACTTATATAGAAGCATTTTTATAGAGAAATATCCATACCTTTTAACCAGATTAGAGAGAAAGAGAGCAAAAGAGTGTATTTTTTCCTTTTGGTGGGGGTGGACTTGGGGAAGGATGTTCCCTACCCTTGAACAGAAGCATGCAGCTTCAGAGAGGATAAGAAGTTTCATTACCCATTGAGTGGAAGCTGATGGCTCTTTCATGAAGGAGTATAATGGATCAGGTTTAACACCCATAGTATGTAAAGGGCAAATGTTTCTGGTGATTAAGAGCAGCCATCATCTTTCTAGCATGCAATTTCTGGTGCTTAAGAGGTAGGGACTGCACAGGGACACTGAGAAATCCGGGAAGTATTTTTTACAAGTTTAAGTTCTGTAAATTTGTTCTTTTTCAGAATTTTTTGCATTACCTTATAAATTTTAAAATCATCTTGTTGATTTCTTCAAGAAAGTATATTAGAAATCTAAATGTGAAATATTTCATCTCTAGATCAATTTAGGGAGGACTAACACTTCAAAAATACCAATTTTTACATTGGATAATTTGTTTTCCTGTTGCTGAATTTTGTGCTCTTTATTTATTTTGGATATTAAACTCTTGTGCAAATATCTGCTGCCACTCAGTTGGATGTCTTCTTTGTTTTGATGAGAGTTTCTTCTGATGTGTAGGAGCTTTTTTAATTTGATGTAATCTTATTTGTTTGTTTAGGATTTTATTTCCCTTGATATTAAAGTTAAGTTCCCAAAGACCTATTTTAGGTTAATGTCAAAAAAATTTTTGCCTTTTTTCTTCTACGTGTTTTACAGATTGGGGCCTTACATCTAAATCTTTAATCTGTTTTTAATTAATTTTTATATTTGGTGTTAGGTAGTGATCTAATTCCAACATTTTACATGTGGTGTCCAGTTTTCCCAACACCATTTATTGAAAAGACTGTCCTCACCCAACATTGTATACATTTGCATTCCCTTGTAATAAACTAATTGTCATATTGCATGTCTTGAGTCATATCCTTTTGCCATGTTTTAGCTTCCATTGTACATATATTTTATTAACTTTATTATTATTGTTTTCTATGTGATATTATGATATTTAAATTATTTTGTCTTAATTATGCATTGGTAATTAACAGTGATTAATTGAATATTTTATAATTGAACTTGGAAATTGCAACTGATAAATTCCAATCTAGTTGACTTATTTTTTACATGCACCCCTATTTTTATTTCATTATTATTTTCAATAGTCAAGAGTTGGCATGCCCTAGTGGTGTGGTCTCCATATATTTCAAGGACCCATGTTCATGTCCTGGGGCCTAAGGGAAACACCAAGATGAACAACCAAATAAAACAAAAAGCTTCTTCCTCTCTCTTCCTACCTGCCTATATCTGCTCACCTTCATTCCTGCCAGAGCCTCTCCTTTGAAAAAGACATTAGCCAAGATTGGAAACTACCTAAGAGCCCATTGTCAAATGAATGAATAAAGATGTGGTGGCACACCTTGAAGGAATAGCAGTTAGGTCAGCCACCTCCAAAGGAGTGCACTCCATGTACATCCTAGGGACTGGAGCTCATTTGCTAGGTTGGGTGGCAGACAGGGAACAATTAATGTGAACAACTTAAGAAAAATAAAATTAAAAGTGCCTCTTCTCCTCTCTTCATGCCTGCCTACTCACCTTCAATATTAAAAAATTTTCTATTGCAGTAACTAAGATTTTACACATTAAAATAAACTTATTTTCATAGGTTCCACAAATGTGAAGTTTCCCCATTCCTCAGATAAATGTTAACACACTCTGCCCTCCACCAAAACACCAAGTGTTCTTCACTATTGTCCAGTGGGCTCCATCACCACTTGTCTCCCCACCCCTGTCTAAGTTCCTGTTGGTAACCTCAGTTCTTTTCCAAGTGTCCAATGTCCGTTTTGTTTTTATCTGTTCCTTTGCACTGTCTATTCACATTCCACCTGTGAGTGAGGCCATTTAGTAACTATGTTTCTTCTTTTGTCTTACTTCACTTAGCATAATACCTCTAAATCTGTCCATGTTAATTCAAATGACAGGATTTCATTTCTTCTAAGGGCTGAGTAGTATATTCATTCATCTGACATTGGACACTTTGGTAGTTTCCAGTTCTTAGTCATTGTAAATAGGGCTGCAATAAGCATGGTGGTGCATAAATCTCTTTGAATTAGTACTATTGCATCTTTTGGATAAATGCCAAGAAGTGGGGTGGCAGAATCATATTGTTTTCCATAGGGGTTGAACCAATTTATACACCCACCAACAGTGTAAAAAGTGTTTCCTTTTTTCCATCTTCTTGTCAACATTTGTTGTTTCCAGACTTTTGGATAATAGCCAGGTGTAAGGTGATATCTTATTATTGTTTTGATTTGCATATCCCTGATAGCCAGCAAGTAGGAACATCTTTTCATGTGCTTGTTGGCCATCTGTAATTCCTCTTCAGAAAAGTGTCTCTCCAATTCCTCTTCCCATTTTTTTGATTGGATTGTCTATTTTTCTGCTATTGAGTTGAGTTCTTTGTATATTTTAGACATTAGGCCTTGTGAGAAATATGTAATGCAAATATCTTCTCCTGTTAATAGTTTGTCTTTTTATTTTGGTGATGTTTTCTTTCACTGTGAAGATGTTTTTAATTTGCTGTAGTCCCAGTTGTTTATTTTTCTTTTAGTTTTCTTTGATGGTGGGGTTGAGTCCCTGAAGACTTCTCTAAGGTTGAATGTCTTTGGAATGTCTTTCTTATGTTGTCTTCTGTCTTATGTTCAATCTTCTAGTCCATTTTGTGTCAATTTTTGTGAGTGGTGCAGACAGTGATCTAGTTTCATTCTTTTGAATATGGCTGTCCAGTTATCCCAACACCATTTACTGAAGAGACTTTCCTTTCTCCATCATATGTTTTGGCTCCATTGTTGTAGATTAACAGACTGTAAGTGAGTGGGTCAGTTCTACCACTGATCTGCTCCTCTGTTATTATTCCTATACCATACTGTTCTATAATGATCGCTTTGCAGTATAACTCAATGTCTGGGAGTATAATCCCTCCAGATTCATTCTTTTTTCTCATAATTACTTTGACTATTCAGGGTCTTTTGTTGTTCCACACAAATTTTAAGA
The DNA here is from genome assembly GCA_004363575.1 of Solenodon paradoxus. Lineage (NCBI taxonomy): Eukaryota > Metazoa > Chordata > Mammalia > Eulipotyphla > Solenodontidae > Solenodon > Solenodon paradoxus. Next base: position 79,995 of record RJWH01000573.1, read on the forward strand.
TTTTTTTGTTCTATTTCCTGTAGAATTTTAATGGGAATTACATTGAATCTATGTATTGCTTTAGGTAAGAGGACCATTTTAATGATGTTGATTGATGCCAATCATGGGCAGGGGATGTCTTTCCATCTCTTTGTATCATCCTCTATTTCTTTTAAGAAGCACATGTAGTTTTCATGATACAGATCTTTCACCACTTTGGTTAAGTATTTCCAATATATTTTATTCTTTTTGCTTCTATTTTAAATGGGGTAGCTTTCTTGATTTCATTTTATCTAGTGTGTTGTTTGTGCTAAAGAATGTGATGGATTTTTTTGCATCTATTTTATATTTTGCCACTTTACTGTATTCATTGATTAGTTCTTTTAATTTTTTTACAGAACTTTTTGGGTTTTCAATATATATAATCTAGTCATCTGCACTATTGAAAGGTTTACTTCCTCCTTTCCAATTTGGATTCTTTTATTTCTTTTCTTACCTAATCATTCTGGCTAAGACTTCCAGTACTGTGTGAAATAATAGACGAGAAAGTGGATAACCTTGCCTTGTTCCTGACCTTAGAGAAAATGCTTTCAATTTTTCTCCACACACTGTGATGTAGACTATGGGTTTGTCATATATGCCCTTAATTATGTTAAGTTATGTACCTTCTATGCCAATTTTATGCAGAGTTTTTTTCATAAATTGTTGTTGGGACTTGTCAAAAGCTTTCTCTTTGTCTACTGATATACCATGTGTTTTTTCCCCTTACTTTTTTGATATGTTGTATTAATAGATTTATCTGTGTTGAACCATTCTTGCATCCCTGGGATAAATCCCACTTGGTCATGATGGATGATCTTTTTGATGCATTGTTGGATTTGGTTTGCTAATATTTTGTTGAGAATTTTTGCATCTATGTTCATTAGGAACATTGGTCTGTAACTTTCTTTCATAGGATGTCTCTATAAGTTTTGATATCAGTGTGATTTTAGTCTCATACAAAGCATTTGGGAGTGTTCCCTGTTCTTCAATAATTTGGAAGTGTTTGTGAAGAATAGGTATTAATTTTTCTCTGAAGATTTGGTAACTCATTAGAAAAGCCATCTGATTTGGACTTTCATTTTTAGGGAGACCTTTTATCTCTCTTCAATTTCTTTGCCAATTAATGTTCTGTTCATGTTTTCCAATTTTTCCAGGTTCAATCTTGGTAGACAGTATTCTTCTAGAAATCTGTTCATGTCTTCCAAGTTGTCTATTTTGTTGCAATAGAGATGTTCATAGATGTTTTTTGTGATGTTTTGTATTTCTGTGGTATCTGTCGTTATTTCATTCCATTCATTTTTGTTTCTAGTTATGACAGTTTTCTCTCTCTTTTTCTTTGAGAGTCTAGCCAATGGTTTGTCAATTTCATTCATTTTTTTTCAAACAACCAACTTTTGTCTTTATTGATCTCCAGGATTGTCTAAGCTTGGTGAATCTCCGCTTCTTCAAGATGTGGCTCTTCTGGCAACCTGGGAACTTGAACTTGGCCCTGAATAGGACCTTGATAATATGTTCTTTGATCTGCAACTTGGGACAGATGGATAGCATGCCCTGGTCAATGTTGATCTTGACCACTGTGCCTTTGGGGCTTTTCAAAGGTCCATATACATTTCTGGATCCTGGATTGGGGACAGTTGTGAATGTCCTCCAAGCAACAGGCTGCATACACTACAAAGGAGACTGCTGTTTGCAGTCATTGCACATTGGGCCCCACAGGAAAAGAGCGTGTTTGATTTAATTGTGTGCAATTATTTTATGTGCTTTTTGCTCTGGCTAGAAACTCTAACACAGTGGAGAAGTTGTGAGAATGCTAGATTGCTAATATTAGGTAGAGAGCATTAAGCTTTTCACTGTTGAATATATTATTTCAACCTGATTTAGGTAGGGCATTTGGTCTTTGTTCCATCATGTTTATTCATCTCTTAAATCTATCCTTTATACATTTTATTTCAGAAAAAAATTTGTTTCTGTTCTGGAATTTTCATTTAGTTTTTAAACATTGTGTCTGTATCTCTGAGATTTCTACTTTGTCTGCTGAGATCTTAAGTTATTGAAAGCATAGATCTTTTACTTCATGGGCAGTAACTGTGATATCCACTTTAAAATCCTGTCTGTCTTGTATGTGTTTCAACTTGATTTCATGTTAGGATATGGCTTAATTGACTTCCTTTTCTCTTCAGAATTAATTACATCTTTTTGATTCTTCATAACAGTTTATTTTTGAATTGATTCCAGAAATTTTGAGTGCAAAATTGTGGAGATTCTGGATTCTGTTATTTTTCTTCAAGGAATGTGTTTTCCTATATGTTAGCAGGAGAGATTTGTGTGAGAATTCTAATTATAGTTGGTAACTCTAAACTCAGTGTAAATGTTATTTCCTTAGTCAAATAGTTTTAATCCTGTTTTAAGCACATATGTGTAGTTCAAGTGTCTGTCAGAGAAATGAAGAGGTGTAATTTGAGCATAGCACTCTCTCTCTAAAGCTCTCCTTTTGGGTATCCCTTGTCTTTTCAGCATTCATAGTTCACTGGTTTAATTTTTCTCTTTTCCAAGCCAGAAAAGTAGATTTTCCATGAATGCTGCAACTGTGTATATATGGACTTCACTTAAGCACAGGCAAAAAGCCACAGACACAAGAGTGGCTAATGAAAGTGAACCAAAGTACCTGTCTTTTCTTACTCTTCCTGCCTTGAATAGGGCTTACAGATGTTAATAGCCATCTTGAAATCATGAGGAAAAGACTTTTCTTAAAACTTCTGATACTTAACAGAAGTCACCTCATATATTTGTCACTATTAGAATATTTTTTGAACTTTGAAACAAATATATTCCTAACTGATTGCATATGTAGTGAATTAAGGAGAGGCATGCTCCCTTCTTCAAGCATATACGACCACTGAGGGCTGCAGTATATAAGATCAACATGTAAACATCAATTACCTATATACTCACAATAAAAAATTAGAAATTTAAATGAAAAATATTATAATAGCATGCAATTATATTTAATACTTTAAAATAAATATGATAAAAGATATATGCAATGAAAACAATAAAACACCTTGAGAGAAAAAACTTCAATGAATGGAGAAATTAGCCAGGAGTTCAGAAACTCAGTACGGGTAAGATGCCAGTTGTCCTCACATTGACCTACAGATTCAATGTAATCCCAGTAAAAAATCCAGTAGTCCTTTTTTATAGAAATTGATAGACTGATTTTGAAATTTTATAAAAATTCAAAGATGCTAGAATGAACAAAAAGCAATGTTGAAAAGAATAAGTTGGAAGACTTAAACTATGTCATATCAGACTTACCAAAAATGAAATTAAGGCTATATAGTGTTGTACTAAAGACATATAAATCAATGCAACAGAATGGAGTTCACACCTAACTAGTTAATTTATTTTTGACAAAATACCAGTAGAATTCAATTTGTAATGAATGGGCAGTTTTTTTCAACAAATGGTGCTGTAACTATTGGGTAGCTCTATGTAAAAAATAAGAACTTCAACTCTTATCTCACATTGCAAAAAATAATTAACTCAAAATAAATTATACACCTATATCTGAAAGGTAATGACATGAAACTTTCAGAATTAAACAGGAGAGTCTCCGCTTACTTGGGAGTAGGCAAAAATGCCTTAGGTTGAAAAAAACACAAACCACAAAAGAATGCAATTGATAAGCTGCATTTCATCAACATTAAAAGCTTCTGTTCCTTGAAAGACATTATTAGAAAATGAAATAATCCATAGAGAGAAAATATTTGTAGCCCACACAAAAACAAAGAGCAAGTACCCAGAGTATCTAAAAGCTTATTACAGCTCAATGATGAAAAAAAAAGGAAACTCTAATTTTAAAATGAGCTAGGTTTGAACTGATATTTGACAAAAAGACAAAAGAATGGTCCATGGGGACACAACATGAGGCCCAATAGCATCAGTCGTCAGAGAAATCTATAATTGTCACCTAGGTGCATGTTGGGAGGATTTTCTGCAAAGGCACATGAGGAAACTTCTTGGGGTAAAGGAAATATTCTATATCTTGATTATGGGGGTGCTAAATACACAGATATATAAATTTTTCAAAACTCATCTATTTGTATATTTTAAATGGGCGCATTTCATTATAGTTGATTTAAGAAATATGAGCAGATCTGGTATGAGAAACTCATTAGGGAGAAATAAGAGTATCGGTCTAACCACTGATCAAAACCACATTTTCTCATTATTATAATATAATAAGAGTATGATACAACTTACTGATTCAGACATTTATTTCTAACCTCATGCCTAATCGCTCATTCATGCTAGAATAAAAGCTATATAAGAACAAGATTTTTTCATCTGCTTTTGAGCATTAGGCCTGGTACATCATGGGCATCAGAAGGATACTAGATGTCCATCTATCTTATTTCTCAACTAGTTTCAAACTAAAAGAAGGTAAATATGGGGTTGTTATTTGTCTCCTAAAACTCCATCATCCTTCTCTTACTACTAAAAAGAATAAAATAGCACAACCGTAAACCATAAATCAGTGAACATTTAAGGAGTGTTTGCTCTATGCCATGTTTACTATGTATGAAAATGCTTATAAAATCCTACATTTCTCAATTCCCATAATAATCCCAATGAAATAGGTACTATTTTTATTTGCATTTTGGAGTTGATAACACCAAGGCAGAGAGGCTTAAGTAACTCACTCACACTCACAGTTTGTAGGTGGCAGAATTGAGTTTTGAATTCAAGTAATCATCCTCAAATGATGACCTTATCCTTTCCTGCTTCTGTTCTTGTCTGCTTCCACTCCTTTTACACAATAGTCTGGGCAATTTTTTTCAGGTAGATTTTATCAAGTCCATGCTCTGCTGCAATTTCTTTCATAGATCCTCAAGACCATTAAAAAAAGAAAAAAGATATGATATTCATAGGTCCCTGCATCTGGACCAACAAAGGTGGACCATGGGTGTCATGTCATCACTTCCAGTCTCAATGGAGCCATTTTCTCTCACTTACTACTCTAGGCCATACACACCTGAGTTTAGATTCCCAGGTGAATCAAATGGCTTCCTACTTCAGGACCTTTGCATATGCTGTTTTTAATTACATGGACATTTGCCCTCCTCCCCCACTCTACCCCACACATTGGTTCTTCAGGCTTTGCTGAAATACTGCTTTGTTAGAGAGTTTTCTCTGACCTCCTTTTCTCCAAATCCAACCATATATGCCTGTTATTCTCTCATCTTAATCTTATTTTACAGCCACAGCACTTATCATGTTTTGAAATTAGGTTTCTATTTCTGTGTGCAACTGGTATGACCTGCTTCACCAGCTTGGGGTGAAAATTAAGTCACAAAGCTTTCTTCTTCAAGTCAGAACTGGCGCTAATTTCCACTTGCCACAGTTCCAGGAAGCTACACCCTCTTGGGGGTAAAGGGAGGTTCTCCTCCCATCAAATTGTCTAATAACTTCAGGGATTTACTCACCTTGAAGGAGCCAGTTTTGATCCCAGATACCTGACAAGAATGAACTGGGACCTCTGATTTGTTCAGTAATTTGCTCTGTTGTTTTAACTGTTATTAGTTCCCTTGTTAAAAACCGGCCATGTACACTGTCACAGGCCAGTGTACACTGCCCTGGTCCACCTTGGTTGGGTCAGAGCTCACATTCTGGGGCTCACTGTGTCCAGCATGACTTCTCTGAACCCCAGGCCAGGCCAGATTAACTCCTAGACTTCCAGTCACCTACATGCAACCTGTTAACCAGTCGGCACTATCCATTTGAGGTGATTGATGGCAGTGTCCATCATCGGGACCACTCCTTCCTGCCTCCGCATATAGACAACTTACAGTCTGGGGTGACCTGTGGTGTCTCTTGAAGCTACCCTCCAGGAAGTCTGCTGGGAGCATGTCCTTGTAGGTGTCCTTGCTTGTTTGTCCTGCATCCCCACTCCTTTCTCTCTCCCCAGGACTGCCTCCTGAGTAAGTACTTACTGATGAATCTTAACTGGTCTCAGGGTCAGCCTCTAGAGGGGAACCCAAGAGAGCCCTCTCCACTGTGAGACCCCTCAGCACATTTGATAGTCCCTCTGCCAGCTTAGCTCTTGATATCATCTTGATTCAAAGGTTCTAAAACACTACAACTACCAGGAAGTTTGTCCAGAATGTTCCTTGATCATTATTAAGTTAGCCCACTTCCCTAATTTCTAGAGGAATCAGAAAAACAGCTATTAGGCACAGGCATACACACACACACACACACACACACGGAAAATAAATCTTACTAAGTACAAGTGGGCAAAGATTTATTCAATCATTTGGCAAATATTTACTGAGCACCTGGTATATACCAGGCTTTGAGCAAATCTTTGGTCCAAACTTCCAACAAGGGCGACAAACTGCTTGGTTTGCTGGACCTTTCCCTGTTTTAGTATTGAAAGTCTGGCATTCTAGGAACCACCTCAGTCTGAGTCAACTGGTTTCCTGGTCATCTACTCCCAACCAAAGAAGGAACCCTATGTTCTTTATGGTTGCTTAATGGTCTTCCAGCTATTGGTATTATACAGTCATCTGGATAGACTTTAAGAGATAGAAAATTCTTTGTACTGAGTTTAAATCTATCTTCATATATTTTCTACTTCCATATTTTCTTTCTGATTCTTCCCTTATCATACATATTTCTTCTACTTTTAAAATGTTTTACTTTTTGACCAGATATGTGCTATAATTAGATCTGGATTGGGTATTCACTGCCTACCCCAGAGAAGACACAAATGGGGTACCCCAAAACTCCCCTTTGGACTGTACCTGTATCAGTCTCTTCCTGGAGAGGAACTCTTGAGAAACTCGTTCTCTTACCAAGTGGTCCCAAAGTGGTTATAAGTGGCCCAGACTCCTTCATCCATTCACCAAACATCCATGGAACACCTGGTACCCAGAGACAAGTAGAGGAGATGAGTCCTGAAGTCCAAACAAGGTTTCCCTGCTGTCTAAAAGCAAATGCTTCTGGAAAACTTTTCTAAGCTGACATGGATGAAAGTAAAGCAATCAACATTAATTTATATGGGAAAAAATTGAACAATAGCAGAATAAAAAATTAACCTACCAAATAATACCAACTAACACATAAAACCTAATATCACACTAAGATCTAATAAAAGAAGAAGGATTATACAGTCTGTGTAAATTAGTTCCTAAGGAAGGTATTTGGTGCTGCTCTCTGCTCTAGCTGCAGATGCCACCTCTCCAATTGGTCATTGCAAAACAAGCATTGAATGCCATTTTCCCTTTCTTGCCTTTTATTATAAAAACAAAATCCACTTAGGATTTATTTCTGTAAGAACAGGTACTAAGTAGGTCTCTTCAAAAGTGAAATGGCATAACTTTGTAAAGTCAAGGGATACCTGTACTACACTGTCCTAAGTGCCAAACTGTGCAAGTGAGAAGGATGGGATATTCAAGGAATTGAGAGAACAGTGATGACAGACAGCTGTGGAACTTGGTAGTTACTTACAATTCTAAGCACCGAAGAAGCAATTGTTAAGTTGCAGTTTTCTAAAGTAGCAGACCAGGCACATAGAGCTCATTCCCAGGTTGACATTCATTGCCATACAACAAATGTATTCTTCAGCTTTTTAACAGGACCCTGGGCCCCTGGTGTTGGGACACAGCATGCTACTCCTCCCTGTCGTGTTCATCTCAATTTATGGTGTCCCCATCCTCCATGGATCTCACCCGTGACTGCGCACTGTAACCACCTGGAGACCTTTAACAAGTCTAGTGTCTGGGTCTCATCTCAGAGTTTCTAATTAGTTGGGGTGTGGTTGGTTTGGAAATCAGATTTCCAAATCTCTCCCAGGTGGTCCAATGTGCAGCTAAGGCTGAGTAGCTGCTTGAATCAAGACTCTTGACTTTTCTTTTTCTCTCACATCTGATCCAGTAGCAAATCCTATTGGCTCTATCTTCCAAGGAAACCCCTTACCCCATACTCTCACTCCCCCTCTGCCCATCCCAACCCAGCCCAGAGTTTCTCAGTGGTCTCCTAACTGCACCTATCATTGCCCACCTGTAGTTTATTTACACTCCAGTCACCACAGGGATCTTATTAAACTTCAGGCTATTTGGCAGCCCTCTAGGTTCTTCTGCTCCTAGAAAAAGTCTTGATCAAACTTTAACAGAGCATAGACAGTCAGATTCTTGGTTGCCTCTTTGTCCTCACTTCCCACTACTTTTCCCCATTTGCCCCTATCTCCCATCATGTGGTAACCCCTGCTGTTTCCAGAATACCCTCATCAGTCAGACCTCTTGCTGAGGCTTTACTGAAGCTTTCTCAGACCACTGTGTCTAGAACAGCACCCCCACCATCATTCTCTATCCCTTACCATGCTCTGTTTTTCTTCTTAGCATTTGTTATCAACTATTACATATTTTTGTTTTTATATCCCCCCGTTAGAATGTAAGTGCCATGAGAGTAGAGACATTATTTTATTCTTTGCTATATCTATATTGTCTAAAACAATGAGTTATCCAATATTTGTAGACAAATGAAGACAGGTAGGTTTTAAAAATATTTTTTGTTTTATTATTTCTTTTGTTTACACAGTGATATGATTTTTAGGGTGTTGAATTTGCACCTTGGTCTGTGTACACGTCACACCACAGCCTGCGTCCACCACCAGAGTTGTGGGGGCCTCACCACTGCGCTGGCATCCCTGCTCCTCCCTGTTTTCTCCTTGCTCCCAGCAAGGCGGGTAGCAAAGTCTTGCGACCTGCGAATTTTTCTGTGATTTGCCTCGTTGCTTTGTTTCTTTGTATTCCACATGTTTCTGTTCTTTGTTTCCTTTTTTTTTAGGGAAAGTTACGGGCAGGGACAAAGATGAGTAGGCAGGCAGGAAGAGAGAGGAGGAAGAAGAATTTATTTATTTAATTTGGTGTTGCCCTCAGGCCTGGAATGAGAATCCAGGTCCTTAGGATGTATGTGGACTACACTCGGCCTGAGATGGTGGATCCAACCACTACTCCTCCCAGGGGTGCCCATAAATGTTTATTTTTATTCCGCATAATCACTTCCATTCAGGTTGTTGCAAAAGACATATCTTTTTTAAACAGTGCAGAGAATTCCGTTGAGTACGAATACCACAGCTTCTTTATCCAGTTATCTGTTGATGAGCATTTAAGTTGTTTCCATGTCTTAGCTAATTTGAATTGTGCTGTTATGCACAGAGGGGTGCAGATATTTTTTCTGATAAATGTTTTCATATTTTTTTGTATATGCATAGAAATGGAATTTCTGTATTGAATGATAGATCATCTTTATTTCTTTTGAGGAATCTCAATACTGTTTTTAGAAGAGATTGCTCTAATTTACATTTCCACCAACAGTGTAGGAGTGTTCCTTTTTCTCCTCACCACTCCAACACTTACTTTTAACCAGGACAGGTAGATATTAATGAGAGTGAAAATCTGGTGCCACTGAAGCAGAGGAAGTCCATGCAGGGTCTCTTGATTCTGCCACTTACTGAGTGGCCTTAAGCAAGTGACTTAACTTATTTCAACTTTGGTATCTTCTTCATCAAATGGTGGAAGTGGATAAAATGCTCAATAAATAGCTGTAATGATTGTGTATAGTATTAGCAGAGGTGCTGGGGCTGGGAGGTGAAGAGTCAGAACCTAGAGCCCTGGACACTCAGGGGAAAGGTGATCATCCTGTAGGCAGGGAAGGAGGGCTCTTAGAGCCAGAGGGTGCAGGGTGGAAGTGCAGGTTGGTGGTTGATGATGACCCTAATCAAATCTTTGCTCTAAAAATCAGTTTTTCATAACTTCAGACCTCACAGTTTCTCTGAGGAGAGAAAAAAAATGCTGTATATAAAATATCAATTGTTATACAAAGATTCTTATAATCTCCTTGTTTTGCCTGAGGCTCTTTCAACACCTGCTTTCTCACCCTTCTCACTTAGGGTGGCCTGTTCGCCAGTGACTGATATTCTTCAGTCAAGTAAGAACCTTGCTGGTTATCTGTGCTTCTCTTTGCTCAAATGACTCATTTCCTTACCCCCAAAGAAAAAATGGACAGACTGTAAATACATGACTATAAAACCATCTAGTGTTGTACAGATTATTAAATTGATCAGGTGTTACTGAATTTTTTTCCACTTTCTTGTAATCCTTACATTTCACCTCAGCATGTTCTTTGAATACAATCAGGACATTTCAAAAATCCAGACTGAAACCAGTCATGTTCTGATCCAAATCAAACTGAGTTCATGTTCACTTTTTCTCAGAAAATATAAACCAATATGTCAAACTGCCATAGAATCTATGTGGTTTTTTAAAGTTTGGAACAGGAAAAAAACAGCAAGCTTCTCTCCTTCTCAGTTTTGCTTTACACTCTTCATGTTCTTTGATTGTTGTGCTTACTTATAGCAAACAAACAACATCACACAGAAGACAGTCACTCCACTCACCATGTGAGATGGGGATCGGGGGCTTCTACACTCACTGCCCCCTCCAATTCTGCTTCATTACTTGATAACTTCTGACCAAGTCATATAAACTCTCTGGACTTCATTTTCTTCTTCATAATTTAAAGTCACGTGCTCCTTTCACAGGGCCATTTTAAGCCCCCGGGGGTCCCAGCACTATAGAAAGAGAAAATGCATGTCCCATCACTGGAAGCCCTGTCCTGAATGCCCGGGTCTCTTCTGGTGTACCTGCCTTTGTCTGCCCTGCCCATCCCCAAAGCATCGGCTTATTCTGTGTTCAGTCGATAATCCCTGTTTCACCTCCTTGTGAGGGCTCAATGCAAACTACAAAGAGAAAAAGTAATATCACAGACCATTCGCATAATTTATGTTTTACTCTTTCTTGAATTACATTACTTTTTCATCATGATCAGTTTTAGTTTTCCAAAATGTATGAATTTTCATATTACTTGGTAAAGAACTACTTGCTAACTACTTGTTGACATTTTTCCCTATCAAAAACCAAAATAACTCCTGCCTTTTTGATACCATAATCACATTTGCTAGTTAAATTTTGACAATCTGTTCAATAAGATATAAATGAAATAGCATTTCTACATTTCTAGTGTTTTTGGAAAGTTGTAACATGAATAAAATCCTAGTAGGTGGTAAGATATAGCTTGGGAACTTGCTGTATCTTAATTGAATTTTAGTTACTGGGGATTTTTCTAGGCAAAAATCTCCTGGTTTTCAGATTCCTCACTCCATGTTTCATCATTAACTATTTTTATAAATGTTATCATCTGTGATTAAGGAATATGGTGAGGGAAAGCATTTAGAAACAAGACATATGCTCATACAGAAAAAGAAACAACTTTAAGCATTAAATTGAAATAAGAACTAAACACATTTAGATAACTGTCTTAAATAGCAATGAAGGTTCTTTTATATGATGTTATCATAGCACAAAACAGCATCTTTCTAGGGAATAATTTCATCAAGGAGGAAAAAACAATCGAACCTGAATTAAAGCTCTCTTCCAGCACCCTACCCTTTCTCTATCCAAAACCTTTCAAAATTCAAAGTATTTTTGAAACATGTAACTTTTAGCTTTCTTTAATGTCTACAAAATCAGTGAATTCCTTTCTGTTTAAATTTAGCCTTTTAAAAGCAAGTTAGGCTTTACATGACTTTGACTGCATAAGATTTTTCTTGTTGTGTTGTTACTGACATTTTCTGAATTGACTTTTAAACTTAAGCTGATACCTATTCTCTAAATTTTACCAAGCACTATTCATGTAAGGTGAGATTTTCACAGTGAAGGACTTCAGAGAGCACAAGATACTACAAGTACTGTATAGCTTTTGGATGGGTAACTGCCATTACTTTATTGATCGTACCTAGAGAGGTTAGATTTACTTGCAGATGTAGAGAGTAGGTTCATTCATTACATTCACAACTCTTTGTTTTTCAAAGAAATTATTCATTTAGACAATACATGAACCATATTATTAATGCTCAGACTACCCAGTTAAAGCAAGCATTAAGAGAACAGAAAATGCTAATGAAATATTTACTACTGTATCTTGTCACAAACATGTATTACTCTCTTTCTTCCACCTACAGACTATCCTAGGCTATTTTTATGGTTTCTAAACCAATCTGTTCTAACCTGTACTTACTGCTATTTAGAATAGATGCTAATTATCTTTTTAACATTTTCCTGTTCCTTGCTATGAGCTTCAAATGCAGCTCTCTGTTTCTCAACACTTGGGCCTTTCCTCTGGTGCTTCCAGCAGCAGGACGCAGGGCTCGTCTCTCTCAGTCATCAGGGGTACCAGGGACTCGAATATGCTCTCTGCAGAGAAGCACAAAAACTATGTTTCATCTGTTTGCACTGAATTCCCAACTGAATCAGAACTTCTCCCTCTGCATTAAATAAAATAACGTGAATTCTAAATATCTTCAACATCTCTCTAGCAGGATAAATTCAAACACGTTATCAGTTTCTCCTATCCCAGAGTCTGTATAGTTAGTTCTTCATTTGGAAATGAAGGTTTACCTTCATGTTATACATCTGTAGTGGGATTTATTCCCATTCTAAGACAACTCACCAGGAAAGTGCACTTTATTATTGTCTATTTCCATCTGTGTTTCTATTATCTTTTTGTTTCTGATTATAAATTCCCTAAGGGCCCTTAAAATTCACTTTGCAATTGTTATACTTTTCTTGTGATAAGAACTTTTACTCACACAACGTTTAAACATTCAGTACAGTGTCTTTAACTAGAGTCACTAGGCAGCAGGCTTCAAGGTTATTAGTTTGTCACCTGATTTTGTTTCTTTGTTTCTTGTCGAAGGAAGTTATAATGAATGAAACGCTACTTCCTAAGTGTCTTTTAGAGCAAAGAGAAGTACCACTTAGAAGGAAATGTCACTTTAAATGATAGCAGAGGATGACTGAGCCCTCCCCCTTAAAACAACCTATTTTCATAGAAAGGAAGTATTTATAATTTGACAGCTCTTACAGAATGTTTTACTAATTATGCTCCTCATTTTATTACTGAAAGCTGCAGGGAGGAGTGTGTTTTACAGTGATAAAGAATGAACTATTTTTTCCATTACAGGCATTCTTCATTTTAATATTTTACTTGCCCTTGGTAGTTGATAATTCAGCTGAAAGGAAAAGAAGTCAGATAATAGTGGGAAGGAAGAGAGCGCAGGACCAAGCAAGAATAAGTTCTTAACGTGTGTGCTGAATAAATGAAGAAAAGGAAGAAAATTTAAAATTAAAACCTGAGTTAAAATGGGTGGGATTTCAGAGCTTCTGGGAACAAATTCAATTGAAAGCATCTAAAATATCCCCTTCTGAGTATGGATAGGATTTTGTCATGGGGAAAACATATGTTTCTTCTTGGTTAAAATTCTGGAGAATGAAAAGGTGGGGAAATGAATGTTGAGCAATGAATGGATGAGCAGAAAATGACAAGAGAAGCAAAACAGAGAGCCTGTCACAAAGAAAGCTCATAGAAATGATGCACATGTGCTCACTTCTCTCTTTATTTCTTTTCTTTCTTTCTGCTATTTAAACCCAGAATTCCACAGGGGAATTTAAGAGCAATTTGGAGATATGTTAAGTAAGACAACACCAGGTGGCAAATAGCAATTTAATTCTCTTGCCAGAAGAGCTAATGACTGAGAATGCTTTTTATTAGAAAAGTGGAGCGGGGAGGAAGACTGGCGGGAAAGGGAGGTGGAAAAGCCATTTAAGTGTGTTGTGATGGAGGTAGTACAGCAATGGATTGGTCTTTTACAAGTAATCTTTCATTCATGCATTAATTATCCTTTTCATCTTACCGTTTGCTAGAAAGTTGGTGGTATGGGCATTTAAGACATTTTCTCTGCAACAAATATTTACATGGGAGCATCGTGTTGACATTGTGTGACTTTGGATCTCAGGGAGCAGGCTGGTGCCTCTGGAGACATGTCCATGCAGAAGGCTGGCTGCCACACCCAGGAGGAGGTGGCTGCTTCAGAGAAGGCTGGAAGAGTCGTATCTGCTCTTGAAAGCCAGTCAAGTGCAGAGCTTTTTATTTTGAAAATATGAGTGGGTCTGAATCTGAACTCTTTCATGTAGTGATATCCTATTTGACTTTTATTTCCAATGAGAAATTGAATTTTCTGGAATCGAAGTATATATTCTACGGATACACACACACACACACACACACACACACACACATATGAAAGGTGCCAGTAGAAATTAAGAGGAGCAGAGCCAGTCAGGCAGGAGAGGAGGAAAAGCATTTTTATTTGTATTTATTTAATTCATCTTGGTTGGTTGTTTCTCCCTAACTGCACCCCCTGCCCCTGGGTCTCAAACCCAGGTTCTTGGGATGTATGTGGACTATGTCCGGAGGCCTTAGGTACTAGGCCACCAGGGCTCGCCAAATGTAAATTAATTCAGAGACTCCAAAGATACTCCTCTTGATACGGTTATGATTTCAGCTTCTCTACTCACTAGTATCTTCAGACCCTCTCCTACTGCGGACAGAGGACCCTGAATTTCTACAACTTTGTAGGCTATAGAATAGCCTATAGCTGAGTTCTCTTCCCCAAGCACTCCTGCAATGCTGATGAGATTATGAGAAAGCCCAACTGACTCAAATGAACCTGAATCATTAGGAATGCCCTCCCCCTTTTTAAGTTACACACCCTTTTTTGTGGTCAGGAAGTGTGAATCCAAGGTAGAAATCTTTCTCATCTCCACCCTCCAAGGGGACTGACTATAAAAAGAATTTTGCAACGGCATGAAGTGAATTTTAAAGGATTGGACTGTGGGCACTCTGGTGTTCTGTCTGACACTCCATCATCACAGTCTGCCACAGTGGTCCTTGAACAAACCCAGAAATTAGGACAGAGGTTCTCTCCGACTCTGTCACATGGGCACATGAGCATGTGGGCACGTGGGCACATGGGACAGTATTATTCTGTTTACAGGAGGACACCCTTACCATCTTAGCACAACTTGTATTCACACTCACACTATTTCCTGTGTGTGTTTGTGGGATTAGCTTTGTCCAATTTTAGGCTCTAAAGATCTCACACTATTTGGAATTTTCCTTAAAAAAAATAGCAGTGCTTTTTTAGACAATATAAATATTGATTGTAAACATAGTTCTCTGAAGGTTCAAACATTCACCCCTTTTATTTTCTGGGTATAAGGCTAAGAGCCAGGCCTTTAGGGATCAGACTGTGATCGAATCTTATGCTAGGTGCTGGTTTGCCCCTCTGTAAGTGGGTTC
This sequence comes from Solenodon paradoxus, assembly GCA_004363575.1. Taxonomy (NCBI): domain Eukaryota; kingdom Metazoa; phylum Chordata; class Mammalia; order Eulipotyphla; family Solenodontidae; genus Solenodon; species Solenodon paradoxus. The sequence continues at coordinate 95,280 of RJWH01000573.1, forward strand.
ATAATAAGACTTCCATGATCTCTCATGGTCATTGTGAAGGTTAAGTGAATTAATGCATATGTATCACTTAATACAAAGCTTGCCTCCTTGTAAGCATCAAATACAGATACATTAATCTATTATTATCAATATTATTCATTTGCCATGAGGTTTAAAACCTCTTGCTCTGCACTAACGAAAGATCACAGCTGAATATTAATCTGTTTCCCTAGAGTCTTATTTCCAAGGCCTCAGCTTATTTCACTGAAATTTTAAAATAGTAGATTTGCATTTTATTGAGACTGCCCAGCGGTCTTGATTGACATTATGCTGTGACCATTCAAGTCTCTAATTTAACTGGGGCTTCTTTTCAGATGTTCAAGGACCTGGTCCCTACATGCAAAGCCAAACAGAGAATTAAGGAAACTTTCAGATGGTTTAGGCTACCAATGTAAGGTTTATCTGGGAAACTTGCAAATTCTCTGAGAATTTGTCCTTTGGAAAATAACTATTTTCTACTTTCTCATAACATGAGGTGTTGAAACTAAGATTTGCCCACAAGGAAAAGAGAGAGAAACATTCTAATTTACATTCATTTATTCATTCATCAAATATTTATTGAGAACTTACTATGTTGCTTGCTAGGAGTTGAGCGTCAAAGGTGAATAAGACATAATCAATTCTGAGGACCTTGGAGTTAGGGAAGAAGCAGTATGAACATCAAAATTCAGTCATGGATGCAGTAAGTTAGGTCTAGGAAAGCCGAAAAGCTTCATGGAGCAGGCAGTATTATTTCTTAATGGAGAATTAAGAGTTTGCCAAGAGGAAGCAGGAGAGTTCATTCAGAAAGATGGTAGAGCACCTGCAAAGAACACGAGTCAGCAAAGATAATGGATTTTTTAACAGATGGCTTAGAAGTTTGGAGTAACCAGGGCTTCGTATCAAATCTCTTTACCGCATAGGTCCACCTCCCAAGTCAGACTCCTCAGGACTGAGTAGAAGGTGAAAGTAGTGATTACCCAGAACTCTGGTGCTCAGGCCAAGAAGAACCACTAGGATCAGGCTCCAGAAGCTTATGAAATGACTCGCCTGAGTAAAAGGTCATGGTATAAACACTGCACAACCAGAGGAAGGGTGAACTAGAGGAAGATGGTTGCAGGAGCCAGCAAGATTCATTTAAAGGGCAGAGGACAGTGCAAAAACTTGTGAACGAGGGCAGGGAGTGCATGATGATTCTGGAGATGTGAGTCTGGGAATTGTGGAGTGCCGTTTTTGTCTTTCCAAGTTGCTTCCATTGCCTTTTCCTGGAAACAAGGTTGAAGTGGTAGACTGTCTTTGTACCTCTGCAGTGTGGAGAATATTTAGAAAGGAAAGGGACTAAGAGAGGAATTCAGGTTCAGTTAGGCTGCTGTTGCAATGCTCCCAGGTACCTGGGAGGTCTGAAAGACCACGGTAGTAGAGGTGGAGAGTAGCCAGAGATAAGATATGGATATGTTTCTGGACTAGAAATGACAGATCTTGTGAGATTGAATGGAGGTGAGGAAAGAGGAAGAGTTTTGAGGAGGGTGGTGCTTGAGGGAAAATCTGGTTTGGAGTTGCCCTGTAGGTGGCAGGGATCTGATGTGGAACTGGGAGAAGCTGCAGGCAGCAACACAGCTGACTTTGTTCCTGGTGCACACTAACCACTTTACATGGTTAGTGCAATCCTACTCATTGCAGTCCTATGGTGGGGGAGGGGAAGGGAGAGTATGATTAACCCCACTTAAAAAGGGACACTGAGGCACAAGAAAGGAGAAGCAAGTGGCTGCCCATGTTTACACAACTGGATGTGAGATCCAGGTCTGTCTTATAGAAAATCAAGATATAATCCCTGTTTGAAAGTTTGACCTTTCTAGGATTTCAGAGGATGGACTGGACAAACTCAGTAGAGTCTGTTTGCATGTGTGACTGAGGAACTCCCAGAAAATAACTCACTGGAAGGCAAACACTGAGGAAGAGAAAAGGGCAGACAGGAGGGATATGAGCACATGATGGCCAGCCCACACATTCCCCAGGGACTCCAGCTGGAGCAATGTGTTATTCAGTAACAGAGCAGATGGTAAAAATGAAGACCTGCTTCATTTAAGGAGACATATGTCTCCCTAAGATCTTGTAGAATAAGCAGGAGAAGGGAGAACATATTAGCGACCCAGGAGCATTGGAGGCCTGGTTCCTGAGCTAGTCTGCAGTGTCCAGGTGCAGGAGGGTTGAGTACCCCTTGTCAGCATGTTTGGAGTCTTGGGAGTCATTAGGGATGGTTTCTGGGGTCAGAGTGGGGGAAATGACACCTTCTGTATAGTAACCAAGAGTGTTCACTTCTCAAGCAGACCCATGACACTCCTGGGGGCTACTCTGAACCACTGGAGAATAATCTACAAAAGACCAGGTTCTTGTACTCTGCCAAGATAGGTTCATGGGTCTCTTGCTTCACTCTTGTAACCTTACTTCCCCCTCAAGGAAGTGCACATAGAACAGGCTAAGAGGCTATGCAATAAATAATTACAGTTACAGCCAGCACCTGCTGAAGTTCACCCTGTCCCAGATGTGCACTGTGTTTACATAAATTCTTTTAGTTAACTCCAAGATAATGCCAGAAGGAAATACTGTTACTGTCTCATCCTGTTCATGAGAAAACAGGACAAGAAGAGAGATCCCCAAACTCTGTCCTGAGGTAAAAGTTTATGAAACATGAAACCTATAAGCTTATGGTGATAATCAGCCTTTTCTTATTGAATGGAAAAGCTCAGTTGGAATATATCTAGCACAAATTTCAAAGATACTTTGAAGATATCAATGTGTTCTCCTTTTCTTCCATAATTTGAAATTTGTTTTCTCAGCTGACTGGACTTGTCTTGGGTCCCCTGGAGATGTGAAGTGACATCACCATTTGATCAGCATCTGAAAACATTTTGACCTATCTTAAAAATGGAGATTTCAAATGTGCTCTCTTAATGATATTTGACCATTTGAGCTTGTTGTGTGAAACCCTGGGTAGACAGCCTGTTCTGCAATTTGTTTTTAAAACATGCTTTTCAGTCTTGCGGGCTGAGAGGATTCTGTTTAAAGGGTGTACACTGTGAATCACAGTTTCAAAGGAAGACGACAAATACAAGTCTCAGCCAAGCAATTTGTAAAACTGGATTGCTGACAGAAACCCAGGAAGCAGCAGAAAAGCAACCAAACAAAAAAACATAGTCAAGTGCCTGGTGTGAGAAGTAATGGAAGCTGGATGAAATGCATGGTGGGTCACTGGCAGGCAGGGTGCTTGTGGTGGGGAGGGTGGGGGCGCAGTGGGGGAGATACAGGGTTGTCAGCATTTGGTTTGCAAACTGTCTTCGCCTCTCCTCCTGTGCCTGGAAACAGAAAGCTGAATGTTTCCTCAATTAGATTCATAAGCTTTATTATTTTCATGAACTCAGTATAAACCACTTTACATGATGTCTTTCACGTAGTTCATGTCATGCTCTTTCATGATAATAATAATAGCTAACATTCGGTGTTACCTTCAAATGTATCAAAATGTTTCAGAGTTTCTCCATTTCTCACTTGAAATAAGCTCTAGGAGAGCAGGAATTATATCCATTCTGTTTACTGATTTATTTACAATACCTACAACCCTGTCCAGACCAGAGTGGTGCTCATTCAATGTTTGCTGGGTAACAGGATGGATGGACAAAGGAAAATGCAAGGCACTGTGACAGGGAGTGTTCTAAGTGTTTTACTGATTCCTTTAATCTTCATCACAGCCCTAGGAAATAGGAATTTATTATTACTCGTATTTTACAGATTAACCACCTGAGTCCCAAGGAAGTGAATTACTTTGTACAGACTCACATGGTTGCAGGTGGCAGAGATAGAACCAAACCCAGGCAGTCTGACTCCAGAATCCCATGTCTCCATGCTGTCATTCTTCATGATAATGCAATTGGCCTTCAAGCAATCTTCATTTTCATTTTTGGTTTTTCCCAAACTCCCCAAACTTAATTTCCTCTAAGCTCTACTAACATATCAAATTATTTTATTCCAAAGTCTTTACATGCAAAAGAAAACTTTTATTCTATTCTTTTAAAAGTATATCTTATTTAATATTCTTATTACTTCTGCCAATGAACCTTAAATTAATTTATATATAGAAAAATATTAAGACTGGAGGATAAAAAATATTACCTTAAGGAGAACTTTATATTTTCTTTTTGTGAATATTAAGTAAAAAAGTATTTCTATTGACATTTTCTTCATCACACAGTATAAAACCCATTTTTAAGAAGTAAATCAGAGGAGGCAAATTTACCCAGATAATAAAATTATCAACATATTTTTGATCTTTAATTTTTATATAGTTTTACTAATTCTTAAAGATTTTATCTCTTTAAAACAATCAGTTATGTGTGTGCATATGTGTTACCATGTTTAGACAAGTACATACATGTTTGACAGTGAAGAGATGGATAAAAACATATTATTTAACTCCAAAATGAAACCTGTGCTGAGGTATAATTTTTCAAGATATTACTTTATAAATTGGGTAGATTTAAATTTACTTGCTTAGGGAAAGGAAAATAAAGGGCAATCTCAGTTTCACTACTATATTCTACTGAGTTTGGTAAGGACTTTTTGGTACTATTTTGAACACATGAATAACTTGCAACATTAGATTGTCTTTATGTGACAATTTGTGACTATATGTGACAATTTATGTGACAGTTTCACCCTCCACCTTTTCTACCTATTGCCTCCTAGCCCTGGTACTCTGCCAGTCAATGAAAGTGCTCTTCCACCTATCACCATCCTCACAGATTGGCCTTTTCTTTTGTAATTAAAAAAGGATGGTAACAGGAGGTGATAAGACTTTGCTCAACTTTGGACCATCTTCTTTTTGTGTCCTGGGTCTTCTGACTACAGCACTGTGGCACTTGGAAGTGATGGGCGGAACAGCCTTAAATTGAGTCCTTTATGAGTAGTAATTTTTATAAGATTACACCAATTTATTACAATACTCATAATTTTTAGAGTCATAGATTCTTAAGAGAGACTTGGATAATCATTAGCACAACCTCAGGTAATTCAGAAAATATATATTTGCTAAGTCATCACTGAATTTCATTATAACTAAAGTTGCAGTTTCATTAAGGTGTTTCAAAAATACTGTTTTTCTATTGGAAAATATTTTATGATTAGCTTGGGAAAAACATGGTCATATAATTTGTTTCTATCTCAAATTTAGCTATTAGTAGAAACAAACCTCATGGAATTAGATGAAAACTTTTGTTTTTAGACCTCTCCATTTGACTCAGCTTCTCAGATAATACACAGATGAAATACAAATATTATTTGAATATGTGGGAAAATGCACCATGAGATTGTCATATCCAAAAGCTCATTGTAATCCTACATATTAATTTAGGAGAATCTCTCCCAAGAGAAAGCAGTTTATCTCGTACTTTAATTTTTCAGACAACGATCATGAACCCTCGTTGAATATTTAACTTTAAGAGGAAGCTCTTCAGTAGTCTTCTTTTTGCTATTGTAAATTTTTCATTTGTAAATGTTGATGCTTTGTAAAATAATAAAAGCAAACATCTTTTCTTACCAATTTTCACAAGTTTTTGCTCTGCAAAATTTTTGTGCTAAAAACATCAGGTGGTTATCTTGAATTTATTCCTTTAGTTGTTTCTAAGGATATTTAAGTGCACGTAGACCCCAAATGTTATAATCCAAATATCTACATCTTTCATTTGTAGGAGGACTGAAGACATTCCTCTCCAAAATTTTCCCCAATTAACTTGATAAACCATTCTTTGCTCTAAGCAATACTTCCAAATATCTGCTCAGATTCACATCCCTAGAATCCTCCAAGAGAAGCCTCTCGTCTCCCAAAGTATTTCTTCCCTGATTAAGATTTACATTCACTGTCTTGCCCCCAATAATCTTTTGGTTTTTCTTGGGTGGGAAGATTTTTGATCATTAAAAAGAAATACTACAAATACGTGTAGCCTCAACAGTTAATATATTGCAATTTTCATAATATTTCACAATATTTAAGTTGACTAAAGGGATTTTGTAAAGTTTTGAAAGGAGACACATGAGTAACATAGAATAATACATTATTTTCCAAGACTCCTGAAAAATGAATCTGCGTGATTATGTTTTATAGAGATTAAACTTTGCAAATACATAATAATATTGACATCATCACTATCATTCATAAAGACTGAGTGATGGTAAAAGCTAGAGACATGATTTCATTCTATACAGGTTAATAATTTTATGCAGGTTAATAACACATGTAACTTACCAGTCTGTGTTTGTCATTTTTTTTTACTGAAGATGCTTTTTCTTTTATAGCTTTTCAGGTAGGGGTGCCATCTACCACAATAACTAGAATGTAGCTGGGGGAATATCCTTGACTTGTCCCTTTCTCTCACCTCTTTAGCTCAACAGATCTCAAGTCTTTCTGATTATAACTGCAAAAGATTTTTCATTGATGTCTCCCATATGAAGATTAGGAAGGAAGAAATAAACCCCTTAGTATTTATTGATGAAATGATTGTTTACAGAGAACACCCAAAAGGTTCTATAAAACAAATAAGAAAACAGTGATTGAATTTGGTTAGGTCTCTGAATATAAAATCATTGCACATATGCCAAATGCATTTTTATATCTCAGCAATGGTAGTTATAGATAAGTAATAAAAGATACTATTTACAGCAGCAGAAAGAGCATAAAGGAACAGGGGAAATCTTCCAGACAGTCAGTTCTTTAAGATATTATTTTAATATTTTGTGGATTGACATTAAAGGAGGGGCAAAATAAATAAAAATATGTATTATATTTGTAGATGGAAAAGTTCAAATTCACTTGTTCCTTTATTTATCAATTCAGTTTAAATTAAGATTGCAAAGGATCTCTACCTCCCCCTTCCTATTTGGAATTTGAAAAACTGACCCTGGCATGCCCAGTGGAGTAGGAGTTAGGACAATCACCTCTGAAAGATGCAGGCCATCTACCCTTGGGTTTGAGTTCCAGTCCTGGAGGCCGAGGTTGGGGGACAACCAGTATGAACAATTAAATGGAAATAAAATGCTTCTCCCTCTCCCTTTTCCTGCCTGCCCATCTACTTAGCTTTATTCCTGCCTGCACTTTCTTTTTAAAAAAGAAAGAAAGACTGATCCTAAAATACATGAAGAAGAGTAAAGGGCAAATAATTGTCCAGAGTCTCCTGAAGAAGTGTCTTGGTTTGATATATCAAGACTTGTTATAAAAACACGGTCATAAAAATTGTTGGAGTTGGCACAAAGTTAGGCCAGTGAAGAGACTAGAAAACCCAGGACGAGACTAATGCAAGTGTGAAAACTTCATATATGACTAGGCAGGTATTACAGAACAATGAAAAAAGGATGGGCAATTCATTAATTGTTATTGAACCAATTGACTATTCATAGAGAGAAAAAGTCAAGTTGGATTGCTCCCTCTCATGTTAAAAATCTATTGTAGCACCCCTCCCCGCAACTTTCCCTAGCTCAGGTGGCTATGGGCCAGGCTATGAAAGTCATGGACCTGGGTTTGAGACCTGGCTGAGGCCAGAAAAAAAAAACCCACAGTAAAAATGAAAAAATAAGATTTTCTGACTATTCAAAATGTTTGAAAGGAATCATAATTAATATAAAAATCTATTCTAGATGAATTTAAGATTTAAAATCACAAGGCAAACTTGGTGTGCCCTGGTGGCCTAGCAATTTAGTCCACTGTGCATAATGCACACGTACCCCAAGGTCTCTAGGTCTATGGTTCAAGACCCAAGGGAAACAATTAAGATGAATAAATAAGTAAATAAATAAAATTACTCTTCCTCCTTTCTCTGCCTTCCTGCCTATTCAACATCATTCCTACCTGCACCTTTCCTTAAAAAAAAAAAAAAAACAACAAAAAAAAAAAACAAAAACAAAAACAAGGGTGTACTCTGGTGGAGTAGAGGTCAGGTCAATCACATTCGAAGGAGTGCAGGCCATGTACTCATGGATTTGAGTCCCAGGTCAGAGGTGACAAAAAAAACGGTGTGAATAACTAAATACAAATAAAATAAAATGCTTCCTTCTCCTCTCTCTTCCTGCTTGCCTGCTTACTCATCTTCACTTCTGCCAGCAACTTTCCTTTTAAAAAGAAAAAAGACAAACTGATGAAAATATTTAGATCATTTGAGAATATACTTATGAACTTAGAGTAAGTATAGATTTTCAAAATAAGACACAAAAAGCACAAACTAAAGGAAAATAATGATAAATTCGACTATATTCAACATACAAATGCTTGCTTATTAAACAAATAAAAATTTAAATCCTGTGTGTTTTTTGGCAGAGAGAAAAAAGTCATAAACTGGGAGAAGTCACAAACTGTTGCAATATATGTCATCGATGAAGAACTTATGTATGAATTCATAAAAAGATTCAACAAACCAACAGAATAATGACAACCCTAAAATAGGCAAAGACATGAGAAGGTATTTCACAGGCAAGGAAACACAAGAGGCCCATAAGTATATGAAAATGTACACAATCTCATCCAGTAATCAAGGCAGTGAAAGTTAAAACTATCAATGAGATACTATTTCACACTTACCAAAAAATTTAAAAGACTGGCAATACTAAGTGTTGAAGAGAATGTATGGAGTATGTATGGAAATTTCCACTTAGAAAAATAATCTGGTAATGACTCATTAAGTCAATATGTATGGAACCTATGGCCAAAAATCTCTGCTTCGAAGAAATCTATCTTAGAGTACTTCTAGGACATGTGCACCAGAAGGTTTCTACATAGGTCCTTGACTAATCTTATCTTATTCAACATTGCTTTGTTATGCCCCTTATGAGAAAAATAAATCCTGCCCAATGTTGAAAGAAATGACTTTATTGGAAGAACTGCTTTCTTTATACATTGTTTCACCCAGTCTCACTTTCCAAGAACCTACTGATGAAATGAGAACTTTCTGTATAAGAAGTCCACAGCAGCCTTGTATCCTTACAGTAGAACACTGGCAACAGCCCCAATGATCATAACTAGTAGGACGGATATATGATAAAATACAATATTCATACTTGTCACAGCATGAAGTAAACAACAGCATCATGCTTGCTTCTCAGTGATATAATGTTCAACAAAGAGACTAAATCATAGCATGCACACTATACAATTTCATTTACATAAACTATAAAAAGCATAATTAAATATATTGCTTAGGGATATGTACTTTTGGGTACAAGGAAGGAAAAGGGGAGTATTTGACATGAAATTCAGGAAAGAGAAGGAATGGAAACCATTGAGAAAAAGAATTTGTTTCTTAGAGAAGAGTTACATAGATGGTTATTATTATTAATTTTTAAACTGTATAAAGAGAAGCATGATGAGAAAGAGAGAGAGAGAAAGAGAGGAGAGAGAGAGAGAGAGAAAAAGAGGAGAGAGAGAATGCAAGAGATTCTTCATTTTTCACCTACATTCTTATCATGTGACATTCTGACATTTCCTTAATTATATAACATTATGGGCTAATTTGTGTTCTCCACAAATTTAGAAATTGAAGTCCCAAACTCCAATACCTCAAAACATGACTATTTAAAATGGAGATAGGGTCCTTTAAAAAGGTACTAAGTTCCAATGAGGTTATTAGGGTTGAGTCCTAGTCCCATATGACTGGTAGCCGTAGAAAACAATAAGACACAGGTACAGAGTGAAGACAAGGAGAAAATGGCTGTCTTCAAGTCAAGGAGAGAGAACTCAGAACTCAACTCTGCTGACAGGATAGTAGTAGACTTCTAGCGTTCATTGTGGTTGAAGTCACCCAGCTGTGTGGCCTGTTGTTATAAAGGTTCTAGTAAATGGATACAACCAGTCTGAATGTGTTTGTTGGTAGAGTTCTATGCGTTACTGTCAGATTTAGTTCTCATGTTTGCACTGCTCCTGCTGTCCCGCTGCCTGGTACCCGCCCCCACCCCCACCCCCATGCAGTGAGCCTCATGGTCCACCTCCAGGATTAGGCATCTTTGCCTGGGATGACAGCTAGCCAGTGACTATTCCTGGGATCATGAGGACCCCATGTTTCTGTGTTTCCCTACCTCTTAGAATAGAACACTCTTTGAGGGCAGGCAGTGCAACACTACTTTGTCTTCCTCCACTGGTACCAGCATATGCCCAGTCACAGTGAGTTCTCAACAGCTATGTGTTGGGTGTGGGAGTAAAACTGATGGACATACCCAGAGAAGGCAGTCTAGGGAAACAGGAGGACCATTCAAAGCAGTAAACTTCTGTGTTGTTCATATTATTTGCGTCTATTAAATTTTGACTCGAAATCTTGTACAAATCTGAGGGAGGGAGAAGAACATCTAATACTAGAATTATTTTGTATTTTGAGTGTATTTTCCTTTAAAATGAAAAGAAAATATCACCACCAATGTCTCCATTTAATTTCCTAAAAGAAAATACAGAATTAAAGCTCTACCACTGATAACATGAAAGAAGTACACCTTAAGATATTTGAAAACTGACTGCTAGATGATATTTCATTCAACAAAGACATAGGGCATCTCATTCTGTGTTGGGTATGGGAACAGGGAACAAGACATTCTTGAGATCCTCATTCTTGTGAAAAGAGAAAATGAACAATGAAATTCAGACAGCATTGTATATGTATGATGCAAATAATTAATAGAGGTATGGGACAGAGAGTAACAGGGTTCCTCTATAGTAATAATATAGTAATAGAACTTCAGGGAGATCCTAAGAAAACAATATTTGAGCTGAGACCTGATGATAAGAAGTAGACTTCAAAAATTTTTGGGAAGAGAATTCCAGATGGAGGGAATAGAAAATGCAGAGGCCCAAGGAGAGCAGACAGGAGGCACATGCAGCTGGGGTACAGTGGGTGCTGGGGACCAAATGTGGGGAGGTGGAAGGCACGGACTAGAAGGCACAATGTCTCACAGAAGCAGATGAGGCTTTTATTCTAAGTGTGGAGGAAAGTCAGGTGTGGGTTATAAGGAGAGGAGTGTTGTGATCTGACTCATATTTTTCAAAATCTCATCCTGTCCAGGTATGAAAGCAGATGTGGGTGAGGAAACGGCATGAGTGAAAGAAGGGAGACTGACTGGGAAGTTATGAGTATCTTCAGGAATGAGGTGCTGGCACCCACAAAAATTCTGGGTGAGAACTAAGCAGATTCAGAAAAGTCTTCGCTAGTGAAGTTTATAAATTATGAGTGCAAAGGGAGAGGAGGACTCGGTGATTTCCAGGTTTACAATTTGAGCAACTGGGTGGATGGTGTGTCATTTATTGAGATTCAGAAGGTGGGATAGGAGTGAATTTGGGATGAGAGTGGGACGGCATATCCAGAGTCTTTTTTAGACTTGAGGTGCTTTTCTGAATCTTGGAGGTGATGTATTATGAGCAGATAGAAAGAGTTTGGGAATGATAGGAGAGGTGGAAGTGGATAACCATCCATCCATCGGTCTGTCTCTCACACACAGTCTAATTCATGGATGCTGTTTAAGGTCATAGGACTGTTTAAGGTCATAGTCAGGAGACATGGGGAAGATAATGGCGCTGATCCTTTGGTTTTACGAAACAGTGTGATTATTCAGATTACAGACTACCAGCCAAGGTGGTGGATGAGGAGCCATTAACAAAGGTTGGAAAAAGATCAAAATGTGCCATTATCACAGAAGCCAAGAGAAGAAATGCTTCGAGAGGAAGAAGAATGTGAAGTATTGCAGGAAACTCAAGTAAGAAAAGAACAGCAGCTTTGGAAACAAGGAAGTTATGTGTAACTTGAGAGGAAAAACTTCAGTGGAACTGCAGAGACAGGAACATGATTTCAGGTTTATGATAAAATAGGGGAAGAGAGAAAAAGGATGGTGGTACAAAACCAGTTCTTTAGAAAGTCTTGCTCTAAAGAGGAGGGAGCAATAGAAAGACTTCCTGGAGGAAGATGTGTGAGCAATGGAAGGCAATTGGATTTTTGTTTTGTTTTTGTGCAAGATGTGACATTCTGGAAGTTATTTGTTCTAATGGGAGTGATTCAATAGAGAGGAAAATATTGATTACGAAAAAATTAGAGGATAAACATTCTTGAGATAAAAGGCAATAATAAAATAGACTTTGAGCTATTGTCAACAAGAGTGTTACCAAACACTCAGAAAAAAGTTCGTTATTCCACAACTCTGGGCTATAGAATACCTATTAATAATACTGATGATAATGGTGAGATAGCAACTGCTTCTGTGAAGCACTTTTTAAAAGTCAGGTACGCTGCCATTTTGTTTACTTTATCACGCAAACAACACCCAGGTTTTTAAAAGTTATTATTTTTTACAAATTTTTACAAGTAAGGAAATTGATACTCAGAAGTGTCATATCTAGGCATATCTAGGATCCACATTCAGATAGGTTGAGTGCCAACACTCAGACTCTGGTTTGGCAAGTCCCCATCAATGCCCTGTGCTTCCCCAGATGCCAGAGCCCTGAGCTCCTACGCAGAACATTGGCTCATCTGTGGATGGTGAAGCCAAGACACTGGGAGATGGTCACACTGTGCTGTTTAAAAGTTGCTTCATTTTTCCTACTTGAAATGATGACATTTTCTCTCCCATGACGAAAATGATTACCACTGCTATTGCAAGTGCTATTTTCACATAACCAACCATTGCCTGAAAACAAAAAGTCCTGTGGGAATAAATATGATCTGTTCAGGACAAGTTCTAGCAAGCTGTGTTTAAGGCTATATATGTTTTCTAAAGTCTCTTTATTTGGAGCTCATAAATAAATGTGTGTTTGTATTGCAATCTGCTTGATAACAAGAATTGTGCTTTTTACTACTTGTAGGTCTTTTATAATTCTGTAAGAGTTTGATTTGTAGATAAAGATATTTATAGTGGAATGGCTGCCTGAATGATGGAAAGTGCTTGTGGAAAGTGAAGACTCTTACTGAGTTTGCTCCGATCTAGGTCATGAAGAACTCCAGGGAATGATAACTTTATTGGATTGGACCCTTGATTGAAAAAAGTCTATTTTTCCATGCTTAACTTCACCTGATGATCAATGGCTACACTTTGAAAAAAAAAATTATTCATTGTGCATGTCTACCACATATGAGATCCTCATTTCCTGAGCTTAAATAGCTACTTAAGTGGAATCTGCTTCTTATGGTGAATGAAATTCCATGTTAATAATTTTAATGATTTATTGGAATTTACCAGGAAAAACGAAAGTAGGAAATGTGAAAAACTAATAATTTTTAATTTTATATTAAGAAGGTTTAGATTATATCATATTAGAATAAGAGCAAAGTCTTAGAATAAAACAAGAATGTAAGAGTATCACGGAGGTTGAGCTTTTCTGATGTAATTGTATAAAATAGCATCCTTTGCTTCATGGCTGATTTTACAGTCTGATAATAAAAAGAATGGTTTTTTACGAAAATATCCCTTAGCTCTATCAGTTTTCTTAAGGCGCTCTCTTCATCCTTTGATGATCTGATTATTCTCTTTTGAAATATCTGTCTTATCTCATCAACCTCACAGATTCCCTCTTCAGTTTTTACCAGACTGACAATATAAGATCCTCCCTGGTCAATGGCTCTGCCCGTGATGAGAGCAGTTTTCCAATTGTGTTTCCATGAAAACCCACCTATTTGCTGAAATTGTGATTTTGTTATCTGCACATCTGCCCATATTTACAACCTCTAACAATCAGAAAGCTAATGACTTAAGACCTTGATGAGCTGATGGGGACAGAGAAGGGAACATTATATAGAAAGAGTTTTAATGGTCATGCATGGCATCTTGTTCTTGGTCAATTTTTGTTGTTTTCTCTAAGCTATGCAATTTTGGCACCAGGATGAAAACTTTTGCCATCGCTATGTGAAGCAGTGGGGGAGGGGAAGAGGAAAGAATTAAAATGATTTAAAGTATTTGCTCTTGCTTCTTTTCTCACTTTACCCCATTCTTGTCTCTTAATGTTTCATGTTTCTCCTAAATAACATCCTCCCTCCTGCTTCAACATGAATCTCAGTTACTCATTTTCCCTACTCACACTTCCTTTTCCACAAACTTGAACACTGAGGGGAAAGAGAGAGATGCTAGAAAGGTCTGGAGGATAGAAGTGCTTCTCCAAGATGCATTTGGACCATTAAATCATGATGAGATGGATCTAGTTCCTGAGAAAAGGTAAGGAAATTGAAGCTTTAGTCCTCATCCCATAATTTAAATTCTCAGTGCACCCCCAGAGGCCAGGGCGTAGGTCTATGGAGCTGCCACTCTAATTATAACCCTTCGGGGAATGCTGTCATGCTACCTGCAATCTCCTTTTCCACCACCTACCAACCACCATTCCCCACCCACCAAATAGCTGCAGCCCAGCCCAGGCCTGCAGATACAATCTCCATTGCTGTGCCAAGGCCCAAAATTAGGTTAGATGGCCATTCTGCTCCAGGAACATTGTCTTAAACCACAATGGAATTCCTTTAATTCTGTAGGTTATGCACTCTCTAGACTACACTGCTGTGTCATACTTTATTATGTGAATAAGGTAGATCTAGCTGTATTGACATATAGAGGTCCAAGGTATATTAAGTAAAACATGTTAACACTATACCCATAATATGATAACATTGTATTTAGAAATTATATTTACATATACTTCAAGACTTACCACGGTTTGATTTATGATTTTTCAACTTTCCAATGATGGTGCAAAAGGAATATGGATTCAGTAGAAACCGTACTTTGAATTTTGATTTTTTTCCTGAGTTAGCAATATGCAGTATTATGCTCTCTCACTATGGGTTTTGTGTTAGGTAATTTTACCCAAATGTAGACTAAGTGCTCTGTGTATATTTAGTAGGTTAAGTTAATCTATGATGTTTGGTAGGTTAGGAGAATTAAATGGATTTTTGATTTGATATTTTCAACTTACAAAGGGTCTGGGAAAGCTTGAGAGGATGGTGACAGAGCAGAGACAGTCTAGGACTGCATTTGAATCAACTATGCTACACTGACCCATGTTCATGGACAAAGAATTCATGAATGTTTCTCACAGATGGTGAACCAAGAGAGGGAGGGAGGGAGAGAGGGAGGGAAGGGGAGAGAGAGAGAGAGAGAGAGAGAGAGAGAGAGAGAGAGAGAGAGAGAGAGAGAGAGAGAGAGAGAGAGAGAGAGAGGAAGAAAGGAAGGAAGGAAGGAGGAGGAGGAGGAGGAGGAGAAAGTGCCAGGGATCTCTGTTAGTGGGAGTCTGAATGAAAGTGGATCCTCAGAGACTTAAGGGCTAAAGCGAGCATTAAGTAGTTGAAGAAGAGATATCACCAGGCCAAGGACCTCCCAAGAACTTCCAGGAGATCTTAAAAACACCTGAACAGGCAAGGTGAACTCTAAACATATGTCCACCCAGAGAGCACCTCAAGTAAGGAGATCATCTTCTCTTCACCTCTATGCCCTTAACTCTTGACTTTGCTAAGTAAGCAAGTGGGGAAGATAAGAAAAGAAAAATAAATCCAGATGCCACCACCTTCAAAATTGGAAAAGATTTTCCCTTGAATGAAGGCTAAATTGATGAATAAAATCTTGGACTGAATACCTAATTTCTGATTTGGTAGTCTATTATGTAAGTGCATGACAGTCCAGTATCTAAAAACTGAACAAAAAAATTGAGAAGCCTGCCAAATTTTCAGCTCATGGCAGAGGAAATTTTCCTACCGAATAAACTTTAAAGGGGTAGAGGGAAACAAAATACAGTGGAGTTTTCCTTACATTCCTTTGTTGTGCTTCAGTGGAAAAGACTAGTTTGATAAACAAGGTAAAATGTCGGGGAAGAGAAAGCACCAGCTCTGATTATCTCTAGGGGCATGGGAGTGTTCACTTTTTCTCTTATCTATTTCCCTTATGTTTGAATTATATAAGCAGACTCTGGTTACTTTTGTAATCAGAAAAGCTATGATGATAAATGTGTCCACTTAAAATATTAGGGGGAATAAAACATTGCCATTGTGTTCCAAAGACATGAACAAAATGTTTTTGATGAGAAATGGACAAGCTGAAACAATGAAATAGCAATCATCATAGTTAACATTTGTAGCATGCACTGCATTTTACAAAGCATTTTCACTGTAATGATTTCATTTGATTGTTACAGCAACCCTAGAGTTAAGCTTCTAAATTATTCACATTGTGCAGATGTAGAAACATAATTGTTACTTACTTCATTGGGCCAGCAACATTTGCTAGTGAAGGTAAAGCTCAGATTTAAGTCTTCTGGCTGTAAGTATTACATTTGTTTCATTTCACAACCGGTAGTGCTGTACTGCAGGGATGTCTAGTTGTCAGGAAATATCCTCCCAGCCTACTCCAAAAGGACTGCACATGGTGCCCTTGTGGACATGGCATCATAAAGGCATGTTAACACAGCCTGCGGCACAGTGCTCTTCTGCACTATATTCCAATTTCCGCTGTAAACATTGGACTAAGTATTTAATACTTCATCCTTTCCCCACTTCAAGCTGATATTCCTGCTGAAACCCTAACTTGTCAATGACTCCATCATTTTTCCAGTAACACAGTCACAAACTTCAGTTTTCTTTGTTTTTTTTCTTCTCATTTTGTTGCACATTTGGTCATTTTTAAGTCTTCTTGCTTATTTTCTAGAGGAACTCATGAATCTGTCCACAATCCATTTCTAGAATTGGGGCTCTCTCCCTTTGTTTCAAACATGTAATTTCTCAAGTGGCTTTCTGCTAATCATCCATTTAAAAAATAACTCTTTCTGGAACCTTTGTCTGACCAACTCTCATCACAGAGGATTCTCATTTTTGTGTCCCATGGTAAACTGCATGCTGTGTTACAATGGTCGATTTATATCACTCTGCAGCTTCCTCTCTTCCAAGAAGAGGACATATTTGAAGGCAGAGATTAGGTCTTATGCTTTACCACCATTATTTACACAATGCTTGGCAAAATACAAATTTCCCAATAAAAGTTGAATGAGTGAATGAATATATTTTTTCACAAAAACCCTCAAAGTTCTATAAGGACACCTGTGGAATGTGTGAAATCCAGGTGTGCAGGCGTGGAAAGAGGAGGCTGGAGGTCAGGAGTGGGAGGGAGACCAGTTGCAGTGCCAGGACCCCTGAGTGTGAGCCAATTATGCTGACAGAGTGCAGGGAGTGGAGAGGAGGCTTGTTCCCGGATTAGCAAGGCACAGTCACTGGGCAAACAGCTGGCTTCAGGGCTACAGCCTTTGTGTTCCCACTCAGTTCTGACTCTGGCCCACGGAGAGCTCCGAGGCACTTAGGAGAAAGCTTGGTTGCCCCTCCCACCCTTCTAACTGTGACAAATGAGGCTGATCCAGCAAGCTTCAGGCTCACCTAAGGGGTCTGGAGAGCAGCAAGATGTCCCAGGAGAGGGCTGGAGGGTTAAGCAGCAGCAGTGCAGCTTACACAGTGGACATGTCCAGTGGTCATGCCTGGGAGGGCACCAGAGTGAAGTGGAATCCAAGCAGCAATGACAGGCAGCCCTTTGGAGGGACTGCTCTCCCTTCGGGTTGTGGGTGCTACCCTCAGTTCTAGCAGCAGGGGTGGGGGGGGGGGGCCCAGGGATTTTTCTAAATCACTGATTGTTACTGCTTGTAGGGAGGCAAACTTATCTTATCCTTTCTCCATCAGATATTTTCACGGCATCACTCTATATACCAAATCCTTCCAGCACTCACCACTGCCTGCTGAATACAAGGGAAATTTGAGCTTGAAAGACACACCATTATCTGGTCTTCCAACACATTATTCACCATTTACTCTAGTCACTCAATTCAAGAACCTCCCCTTCTCCAAGGTCTGCCTGGGTGTCACTGCCTTGCAAAGATCTATGTGTGGTTCTGTCTTCCTATTCCTTCTTAGTGGGAATGTTTGCCTGAATTTCCTTGGAACTACTCTCAGGATACAGAAAAGAAAGGGTCCCCACTATTGTCAGGCATTGCAGAGCCCCAGGTCAGGTTATGTATGCATGTGTGTGCACACACACATATATACATGAGCGAAGACGTATGTACACACATGTATATATACACACATACAAAGAGACACACATATACACATTCACGCAGACCATAACAGCTTTCAGTAAGTCTGCATTCCCCACTTCCTACAACCATGTCTCAAGTTGCATTTCATGTTCATTTGGAAGCTTTTGAAACACTACATCAAGTGGTCTCAGCATTAATTTTAACTTGATTTCAGTTACACAAAACCAGAAAGAGTGGCATATAATTTACTTTGGGTTAGTTTAAAAAAAAACATGGGAATTTTTAATTAATAAGAATTCTAGGTAGTTCTTAGCATTAAACCACACTACTTTAAGAGGAAATTTAGCATTGTTAGGTATTTTAAAACATAATTCAAAGACCTGACTTTATAGCTGTATAGCAGTCCCGCCTTATCTGTGGGGGATATATGCGGGGAATAAGGTCTAAGAACCCAGGGGATGTCTGAAAACTCAGTACCAAACCCTATATAAACCATGTTTATTCCTAATATACATACTTATGATAAAGTTTAGTATATAAACTAGGCACAGTAATAGACTAACAATAATAACTAAAGCTAAAATAGAACAATCATAACACTAAATTGTAATAAAAGTTGTATGAGTTTGTTCTCTATAAATATATATATGTACATATATGTATATGTGTATATAGATAGATGGATAGACAGATATAGTACATAATATTTTAAGACTGCAGCTGATAACTGAAACTTCAGCAAGCAAAACTGCAGATAAGGCAAGGGTTCTGGAAGAGACTAGTTTTAGCTTTCCTTTGCTATAGCTTAAAACAAATAAATTGATCATATCACAATTTTTATGGATGGGGAGTTCGAACACAGCTGATCTGGGCTCTCTGTTCAGTTTTCACAGGTTCTCTACTATGAGATAGTTCTGCTCTGCTATCAACGTGTTGGCATTGCTGTGTTCTCATCTGGATGTTTGACTGGGGGAAGAAACTATTCCCAGGTTCATTCATTGCTGGAGGATTCACTTTCTGGTAGCTAAATGGTAGAGGACCTTGATTTCTCACTTGCTGTCAGCTCACAATGTCCTCAGGCACAGTTCTCTGCCACATGACTCTCTCCATAGGCAGTTTACAATATGGCATTTGCTTCTTCAAGGGAGAGTCCTCTTTAGTGTATTAAAATGGAGTCTTATAATAATGGAACATGACCACAAGGGTAGCATACCATCACATTTGTTATGTTCTTTTGGCTAGAAGCAAGTCACAGGTTCTGTCCATGCAAGGTGAAGGGATTAGTCATGGTTATAATTCACTGGGGGTTATTTTATGGTCTATCTGCTATAACCAGCAAGGAAATAGAAACTTTGAGGGATAGCTTGTCAAGGACCCAGAAGAATGAGATGCACATAAGACAGAAGTCATGTTTTTTGCTCCAGCCAAGTGTTATTTCTACTCCACATTGCCTCTCCTCTTCTAACCACCTACTGCTTTAACCCAGGATCATCAGATGTTTTCCATACATATTCAGATAGTAAATATTTTAGATTTTATGGACCACATGGTTTCTGTTACAACTGCTCATCTATGGTGATGAGCACAAAAGCAATCACAGAAAATATATAATGGATGAGCGTGTCTGAATTCAATAACTTTTTATTTATTGGTACTGAAGTTTCACATAATTTTCATATGTAGCATAATAATGTTACAAAACATTATTCTTGTTTTGTATTTTTTCTCAACTATTTAAAAATGTAAAAACCACTCTTAGGTCACAGGTCATACAAAAACAGTTGGTGGGTCAGGTCTGGCCTAGGGCTAAATGGACAGCTGTACTTTCATGAGCACAGGCCTCCTCTATCCCAGAGAGGAAAGGACCACCAGCACAGTCATACCTGCTTGAGGAGTGCCCCACCATGCCATGCACACAGTTTGAGTTTGCTATTTTAAAAATAATAATCACTTAGGGATCATAATGACCTTGACCTCACAAGGCTGCTCTCTGAAGTGAAAATGATGCCCCAGGTCCACTAGGTGAGCATTTTTTTCCTCCAAGTAATATGTGTCTTGCTGCCCATATTGAGATTTACCTACTGGGCACATGTTACGGACAAAGTGCCGTCATAGTATAGTTCACTGATGACATAGTGGTAGCCAAAACGGAAGAGGTCTCTGCTGTCATAGAACCTGCATTTTTTGAAGGAGACAGCCAACTTATTAATAGACAAGTAACTATGTGATGTTTCAGGTGATGAGAAGAGGTCTGGAGAAAAAAAGAAAGCAAGAAGGACAGTGAGGAACAGGGAAAGCTGTTCTATGCTTGGTGGTCAGGAAATACAAAGGTGACATTGGGCTGGGTTCTCCAGGATGTGAGGGAGAAAGGCAAGCAAACACTGAGCTGAACAGCATTCTGGGTCAAGGGAACAGTGTATATGGAGACCTTAAGTAGGGAGTCTGCTCATCCTGTTTAAAGATCAATAATGGGGAGCACTTTGGTGGAGTAGTGGTTTGGTCTTCTACCTCGAGCTGAGCACATACATCTTAAAGATCCAGAATTGCATCCCAGGGCCAGGGGGAAAAAAACCAAGATGAACACCTAAAATAAATAAAGTGCTTCTTCATTCTCTCTTTTCCTGCCTGCCTGCTTGTTCACCTTCATTCCTGCCTGCATCTTTTCTTTAAAAAACAAAACAAAACAAAACAAAACAAAACAAAACAAAAAAACGGAGGGAGGAATCAATGATGCAATGACCAGGATTCCTGGAATGGAGTGAGCAATAAGAGCAGAAAAGTTTTGGGGATGGAGCATGGGACCTGCAGAACCTTCTAAACATTATAAGGACTTTGGCTTTGTCTCTCAATGAGATTGAGATTATTGTATGACTCTGAGCAGAGAAATGCCATGGTCCAGCTCACAGGGCTGCTTATTTGAGAGAAAGGCTGGATGAGGCAGGGAGCTGTTTTTACACAGACATTTTTGGCTCTATGAGTTCTGGATCCTGCACTTGGGGCCCAACGCATTGTGCTCACTCAAGTAAACCTACCCCTTTCAAACGTTTATGGCCTCTGCTTAGACACTGAGCAGTAGAAATTCCAAGGCAGCAGCTATTGAAAATTATTTCCTAGTTTAGCAGAGTAACTTCCCAGAGGAGTGGGGAGAATCAGTCATTAAAAATCAGGTATATAAACAGTTACATACCAATAATACTCTAAACATTAATGGGTTGAATTTACCAGTCTAAAGGCATAGAGTGACTAAATGGATTAAAAATCAGGTGCAGAGGTCGGTGTGCTGGACTTGCACTGTCCAGCACATCTGTATTACTACAGAGAATGCCAGGGGTTTGGGCACTGGGCTGTGAGGGACAGGGCGATGGAGATTCTCAGGATATTTATCCAGGTAGACTCACAGCTACAGAGGCGCTTCGAAGAGGACCCTCATGGTTTATTTAATTCCAATACAGTGACTCCAGTTAAGTCTTTTCCTTTATTCATCTTATCAGGATTTGATAATTTCAGCCCTTTAATCTTGACAGGGTCAAGAGAAAAAGTATGTCTTTTCAATAATAAAACTCCAATTTTATCTTTTCTCTTTACTAAATGAAACTTCTTAGTCATGCTTGCTAAATAGTCTTTAGCTTTTTCATGGCATGCCCTGGTGGCCTGCCAGTTTAAACCAGGCACAGTCCACATATATCCCAAGATCCCTGGTTCAAGACCCAGGGTAGAGGAAGCAACTAATGATGAACAGCTGAATAAAATAAAATTCTTCTTCCTTTTCTCTATTCCTGCCTACCGACTCACCTTCATTTCTGTTTGTATATTTCCTTTTTAAAAAAAACTTTTAAAAAAGCTTGTTCATATCCTCTACCACAAGCCCTTTAGAGCTGAGATTTATTGAAACATTAGTGTGAGACTTTATGTGAGTTCATTACATTCTTTTCCTTTTATTTTTTTAAAGGAAAGGTAAAGGCAGGAATGAAGGCAAGTAGGCAGGCAGGCAGGAAGGGAGAGGAGGAAGACGTACTTTATTTTTATTTAGTTGTTCACACTGTTTATTTCCCCCTGGGAAATAAGACCTGGGACTTGAACCCAGGGATATATGGCCTGTGCTCCTTCGGAGACAGTTGACCAAACTGCTACACCACCAGGGCACACCATTTATTTTTTTCCTTTTAATCATCTAATGTTAAATGTCTTCTAGGTGAAGAGAATCTCACTTACTAAGAAATGATTAAGATCATTTCCTTGATTCACTCCCAATCCCACCTCATTTTCTCAAAAAAAATTTAGAATGAAAATTTAAAAAAGACCTTTCAGTTCCTGGTAGAACTGAGCCCATATTGGAGGAAAGGCAGAATGTTCTACCTAGCAGAGAATCCTAGTTCAGATTCTGAAATCCCACAAACAGCTATCTAATCTCACTACCTAAACCAGTTTTTTGGGTTTCCCCAGCTATTTGGAAGGCCAGCATTCTAGCCTTACTGAGCAACTTGATCCTAGAATCTACTCTCAGAGGGTTTGCTGATAGCACTGGTCTTTATGAAAGCATCATGTGGAACCACCTCTGATTGCTAGTAGCAGCTCTGAATTCTGCTTTGGGTCAAAATAGATCACTAGCAAGTAAGCATCTGACCCTCACACAGATTTGTCTTCAACAGAGTTGAATTTTACCAGAATCTTTTGTGCCATCTCCACACTGTTCTGTACCCTGGTGGGCTGACCTTCATGAACTTCATTTACTACTCTGTTTTGTGGCTTTGAAACTTGGGAAGGAGGGAAGCATTGATGGGAATCTGCCTGTGGGTAGTGTGGATCACAAGGTCACAAGGATGGTAGGTAATTTTTGTTCTGCAAGGAATCCAGGTCTTATCTGGCACACTGAGATTGGGTGACATTTAGAGATGGGGATCTCAGCCTGGACTCCATATTTCAATATGGATTCTCTTAGCAGGGGCAGAGTTGATATACTTTCTGATAATATATGAAAACTGGATCCAAGAATGTGGTGAACACTTTGGTGACAGTAGTTGATGAACTGGTTGAGGGTGACCCTGAAATTTTTGGAAGGTGAGGGCTTGGATTTGTATGGTTAGGGCATGAAAGTAAATACTGCCCCATCCTGTAATCACAGACAGGTGAGTCAGGTGCCATTTGAATTATATTAGCCTCCAGGGTGAAGATGCAGTTCCAGATGCAAGGGGAAATGGGTGACCTGAGGAAGTTTGGCAGGGCTGACCCTGCCCTGTGTAATTTACTTGTTTGAACCACATCACTGCTATACTTTCTATGTGTAATGACTGCTTTTGGCAAGTTGGGGGATCATTAAGACTTCCTCTGAGTCCTTTCCTTTCTTGTTTTTTTTTTCCTATTCTTTCATTGGAAAAATTTCTTTCATTTTTATTTTCGTTTTTTCATTACTCTCACCCATATGATTCATATGCTTTCATGCCTCATTAGAAATTCTGTTGTTTTAGACTTAACGTTTAATGTTGCACAACAGCAGGGAGGTTCTACTGAGCCTAAGTGCAGTTTTTTCCCCCGATCTTTGAGCTCCATTCTGAACCCAGCTATACTAATACACTATTCCTACCTCTACATATTCATTCACTTATGCATTCACTCATTCCTCAAACATACTGAGTAACTAGAATGTGTCTGACTTGTGAGAGCATGTCTGAGGAAGTACTGTGAATATGTTTCTGCTTTCAAAGAGCTCAATCCTTTTGTGAGTAATCTCCTTGATCGTGCATGTGGTTCCCAGCTGTCAGCAATCCTTAACTCTGGAGCTGTGCTATACAATATGGTAGCCACCAACCACATGCAGCCATTGAGTTTTTGAAGCTGGTTTAAATTCAGATGTGCAGTAAGTATAAATTACACACAGGATTATGAAGATTTAATAGGAAAAATGAATGAAAATATTCATTAGTGTCTTTAAAAAGTTGATTATATGTTAAAGTAATAATATTTAAGATATAATAAGCTAAATAAAATACATTTAAAATTAATTTCATATGTGTCCACTAGAAGATTTAAAATCACTCGACTGTAAAAAATGTGTCAAGGAGGGAAATATTCCTAATTTTTAAACTGATATATGACAAATTTAATAAAGTAAATACACTAGAAAATCTTTGTGACATTTGATTTTGACTCTCTTGATTTTACTTCTTATTGGGACTAGGTTTGCTTTTATGCTCACCTCAGGCTAGAAGCAGTGAACTTCACCAGTATGATGGTAGCCTGGCCAATACAACTTTTTGGGTAAATGTTAGGTGAATATATGAGTGAAAGTTGATTAATTATTTGTAAGGAGATTTTATGAATTTGACTCAAGACATCAAATGTCTGGTATCTAAAATTACAGAGTATTGGTTTTTTCATCAGTGATTAATATAAAGGAAATCACCATATTAAATAAATTGGGTAGACGTAAATAAGATTTTAAGGCTTTATCTAGTTACTTGAATAGACATTATAGTTAGTAATCCTCTGTATCATTTTTTGAAAAAATATCTTAACCCTTATTAACTACTGAAAGTGGAAGAAATTGATGTAAATTAAGAAGTAAGAATATATTCTGATGTTGTCCATTTATGAAGATAGTCCTCTCTCTACGGTCCTCCCATTAACACTTTGCTGATACATAATATTTAAATTTTAAATAACAATTATTGGAATAGCTTTCTTATTTAACCTCTGCTTAACCAATATTGTCTTTTTCTTACTTATTTAAAAAAATTCTAATATTTAGTCAGTGCTTTCCACCTGGAAGCTTTCTCTAACTGCACATTGATTAGAATGATGGATTTTAGCATAGGCCTGTGAGTCCTGAGTCCTGGCACAGCTTCTGACTAGGTGTTAGCTGTATCTCCAGTCCACTGATTTCTCTGAGCCTTGGTATTCCTCCTCAGTCTCCTTCCCCTCCTCCTCATTTGCTATCCTGTTCTGACTTTGTTATTCTTTATCTGCATTATGGTAATGGGACTTTACTGTACTACACTGTCCCATTTGACAGCATGTATTAAGTATATAACACATTATTTCACTTAATTCCCATGTTTTATGAAATGGAGATCACCAGTTCTACCTTTCTGTTGATAAAACCTGGGATTAAGAGAGATTAAGTGTCAGGTCTACATCAGTAGTAAGCAGAATCAAGATGGGAACCTAGCTCTCTGTAATGTCTGAAGTTCTCTGGCTATTCCTGAACTTGCCTTTCAAGTAGAATTATTTCAAGAATGCCCCACTCAAAACTAGTATATGCCTCTTTCGCTGATGTAGGGAAAACAGAAACAACATCTATAATGATCAGTCGTTGTTGTAGAACCAAGTATTACTGCAAGAATCCAGAAGACGTCATCAAGAGTTATCATAGTTGTCACAAACTTAGTAATTGGTGAGAAGTGTTGAACACTGCAGTCTAATGGAAGAAGAATCTGGTGAGTTTTACTCATAAATTAGTGCAAGGAAATTTGAACTCTCTTTCTGGGTTTGCTTCAAGTTTTCTCTGTGGCCTTGGGCAAGTGACTTACTTCAACATTGATCAACATCTTGGGGTAAGATGGAATGAGGCACACAGCACCTGTTTATTGCATTTTCTGAGACAGGTCATTCAATGTATTGGTCAAGGGTTAGCTGAGAGGAAGTACACGTTATGTGACAAATTGCACTCTACCTGGAGCAGTGTGAGGAAAGTGGAAAAGCAGAGATTCTGGAGAAAGCTGATAGGTCTTGTTTCCTTATTTTAAAATGGAAGTTCGTTTGGGATGGATAGGTGATCACCAGCTCTTCCTGCTCTTTAGTGCTGAAGCTCTGTTTTAGCTCATGCAAGCTGTTAATTGCTTTCACATATCCTAGAAACAAGTAGCAAAAAATGAATTTATTCTCGTTTGTTAACAGATGTGGGTCAACAAGGACCGTTGACTTGTCATTCTTTAATCACACTAACATACAGTTTTTAGGGAACCACAGCTCAACAGTAAAACAGATGAGCTTCAGTTACTTTTCTTGATTTTGCCCACATTCCTTTAAAATGTCTCATGCCCCACAAGTATGCAACTCATTAGGAAGTTGCCTTCTTTCCTCTGGGGTTCAGTATTTACATCAGGCACCGAACGTCGAGGGATTCCCAGGCACTGTTTTCTCCTAAAGCATTCTTAGTGTGATGTTCCTAAAAGTGCGTTAGGCTTGCTGATGTTGCAGAATTTCAAGAATTAAAGTAATCGGAATTGTTAATGCTTAAGTTCTACACGTTGCAGAGTGTGGGTCGCTATAGGGTCACAGGAAACTTCAAGGTAAATAGTGGCTTCCGAAGAAAGGCTGGATCGAGTCAAAGCTTCACCAACCTCTCCTCGGAGTAAATTAAATTTTGCTTTTAACGCATAACATCCTCTGCCCGGCCTTGCAGTAGAAGAAGCGAGCCAGAGCAGAAACGGTGCCAAGCTGCGGCTGGGGAGGCGTCCGCGGTGCGAGGACCCCGCGATAGGAGAACCCTAGTTCTGAACACCGCACCCCCGCCGACCCTATGCTCCCAGGGGGCATGAGGACTACTCCTCTCAGAACCGCGCGGGAGCTCTCGCGCCTGCTTTTTCCAGAAGCGAACCCTCTACTCCGAGGAAGGGGATTAAAAGTGACAAAGAAAAGGGGAGGGCTCCGGAGGGACCTTGGGTGGAGTGGGGCGGGCGGTGGCGCGGGGAGTCTGCGGGCTCGGAGGAACGAGCGCAGCACGGCAGCGCGCCGGGGTTCGCGGGGGCCGGTGGGGGACGCGGAGTCAGGATCCTTGGGGAGTGGGACGCCAGGCCAGAGTCAACAAAGACCACAGATCGTCCGCACGCGGGCGGGGCGCGGGGTCTGGCGGTGGGGCGCCCGGGAGGGAGGCGCTGGGGCGCTCCGCTGCGCCCCGCCCCGCGCCGCGCCGGGAGCACCGCCTCCCGCCGCATGTGCGCGGTGTTGTGTGCTGCCCGCCCCTCCCCTGCCCTCCCCTCCCTGGTCGCCGTCCCCTCCCCCGCGGCCGCGAGCGAGAGCGAGCGCCACACCGCCCCGGGCCGCCGCCGTGCGCGCCCAGACACCGAACAGGTGGCCGGAGGCTGCGGGAGCCGCGGCCGGCAGAGGCGAGGGAGCCTGGGGAGGCGAAGGCGGCCGGTCGGGCATGCGAGCCGAGCGGGCCCCTGGCGCCACCCGCCCGCGCCCCTAGCCTGCAGCGCTCAGCGTCCGCGCCCGGGCCCGGGGCAGCTCCGGCAGCGTTCAGCGAGGAGCGCGGGCCGGCCCGCCGCTGCGGAGGCATGAAAGTGACCGTGTGCTTCGGGAGGACCCGGGTGGTCGTGCCGTGCGGGGACGGCCACATGAAAGTTTTCAGCCTCATCCAGCAAGCGGTGACCCGCTACCGGAAGGCCATCGCCAAGGTGAGGGGCCGAGGGCAAGGGACGCAGGGGTGGAGGCTGGAGGGGTGGAGGGGAGGAGGGGTGGAGGGGAAAGAGGGAAGGAGGGAAGGAGGGGAGGAGGGTGAAGGCGCCGGGATCAATATGGCGCTTCCTGGAAAGGGGGGAGGAGACGGGGGAGGCGGGGAAGGGAAAGTGCTGCCCGGGCCTCGCGGCGCCCCCCTCCTCGGCTGCTGGCGGCTGAGTTCTTCGCTCCCCTGGCGGGCTGGTGGACCGCGGGCCAGCCTCTGGTCACTGCGCCGGTCGCCGTTCGCCTGTCCCTTGGAGTCTGACTCGGGGTCGGCGTCCCCACGGTCGCCTCGGAGCCTGCCTAAGCCGCGGAGCCCGAACCCAGCGCGGGCGCGTGCGGAGCCTGACCCGACCCCTCTTCGGCCGCCGGCTGTTGCAGTGGAAATTCAGCCCCAGGCCTCGCCCCGCTCAAGGCCCCGCGGCGAAGGCTGCGGACTGGGAACTTTTTCGTTGGGAGAGGAGTTGAATTATTCCACGAGCGACGGGAACTGCTGCGTTCTGCTACTTCCACTGTGTTCGGGCGCGCAGAGTCCAAGCGATGAGCCTCCTCCCTGCCTACAGCAAGCTGGGGCGCCCGCGCTTTTGGGGGGCTGCTGGGTGGGGAGAGTAGCTGTCGGGAAGGCCGCCCGAGGGAGACGAGGCTCCTGCTGGTTCGCCAGCATTTGTGGGGCACCGAGTCTGGTGATTAGGAGGCTGCCATCTAAGGATCCTTTAAAAAGCACAGCTCTCAAATCAGCCGCGGACTGAAAAGTTTCCTGCTAGGACCTCAGCGTTTACCGATCGGGAACTGGTTCCAGTGGACGGGGCTGCAGAGCCGGGCGGAATTTCGGAGTGGAGTAGATTTCCCCTTTTCTCCCTAAAGTGATAACATTGTCTCTAAACTGCATTCCTCTACAATGTGTCAGAAGTGAAAGGCATTTTGTTAAATTGTTTTATCCTCTGTGTCTGTTTGACAACAGCCTACCCGCTGTAAGTTTCTCTCAAGCACCTGAGGATATTTCTTTTGTAGTAATGTTTTGTGCAAAGCATTTTCACTTTTTAAGTTTTCTATTCCCAGTAGGTTAGGGGCACGGTAGCTGTTTTGACTTAATTTTATGTATACAGAGTGCTCGAGTGGTTTCCTCCAAATCTCTGTGAAATTGAGAATAAAAAGTTTTACACTTTTTTTTTTTAAAGTATATATCAGAAAAGTAACATGTTGAACTTTTAAAGATAGCCTTGGAGGATGTCTAACAATCTGACACAATGATGAAGATGTTAACTTTATAACAGCTCAAAAAAATGTTCCTCATGATTGCTCTTTTTTTTTTTTTTTTTAATAAAAATCAATGGAAATTGGTCACCTGTTTATCTTGCAACCCTGATAAGGAGGGAGCTCTTTGAACTTACATTTAGCACTTAAAGCATTGTTTATTAACAATCGTTTGTGATCTAAATGTTCTCAATCAATAATCAGATTGTGCACTTACTTTGGAAACCAACACAGTAAGTCATAAAAGGAGAGAGCAATGCAGTTATATGCTCTGCATTTTGCCTAGTTTACTGAATAGGGGAAATGATTGACATTTCCTTTCAGTTTACTAATTTTACATGTAATTGCTCATATTTTTTTAAGTTTAGTAAGAATTTAATAGGTAATAGTAAAGAACATTTATAAGACCTTCCGATGGGCAGCCTCTGTGTTCCAGAGAGATAGAGATTGAAAGCAATAGGGCCTTGCTCTGAGGCAGGTTTATATTAATTTTTCTTATCTCAGGGACTTATCTGTCTGGATGCTGGGTAAAGGCACCCCCCTGGATGCCTTTGGCCATTTCAAAATTTCCTATTCTCAAAAGTCTCCTTTGATATTCCTTGACCTCCGTAGCTTGTTCTTGCTTCTTTTCTGCTGGTGAAGCTGCCATATATTACTCATACATGTATCTTGTCTGCCTTAACTCATGTCTACCTAACTGCCTGTCCTATCAAATGTATTTTATATATATATATATATAAATTATTTATATGCTTTCTTAAAATTTACAAACATTTCAAAAGAGGTAAAATTGAATAATATGATGTATACATGTATATTCATTATATTATCATTATACATATATACTTATATTTTATATACTTTATATACTTGTTTTTTATTATTTCACATAGCTATATGCTTTTTAGGACATTGATTTCATACCTCAGTCTTTGTGCATTTCACACCAGACCCACCAAAAGAGTTCTAGGTTCCTTTACCACTCCGTTTTTTTTTTTTTTTTTTTTTTTCACTGAGAAGGGGAGACATTTTTAATAGTGTTGACAAAATAGTGTTCAGGAGACTGGAAGCCTCAGACACGAATGTCTATCAGTTTTAGGTCATTGTGGTTAGAGAAGATGCTCGGTACAACTTCAATCTTTGTAAATTTGTTGAGAGATGTGTTGTGTCCCAGCATATGATTTACCCTTGGGAATGTTCTGTGAGTGCTTGAGAAGGAAGTGAAATCTGTGGTTGGTGGATGAAGTGATCAGTATATGTCTATTAGACCTATCTGTTCCAGATGGTTGTTTAGAGTGGTTGTTTCCCTGTTAATTTTCTACCTGGTTGATCTGTCCGTTGTTATAAGTGGGGTGTTGAAGTCCCCCACTATTATTGTCTTGCTGTCAGTATCTCTCCAGGTCTAATAATACTTGCTTCACATATTTTGATGCTCCTACATTTGGTGCATATATGTTCATAAGCATTATGTCTTCCCGCTGGATTGATTCATTAATCATTATATAGTGTCCATCTCTGTCTTTGGAATTCTTTTTTATCTGATATGAGTATAGACGTTCCTGCTCTTTTGAGGTTGTTGTAGGATTGTCTTCCAGCTGTTGATTTTGAGTCTTTGTGTTTTGGAAGAAGGCGAGTTTCCTGAATGCAGCAGAAGGTTGGGTTATGCTTTTTAATCCATTCAGCCACTCTGCGTCATTTAACTGGTGAATTCAGTCCACTAACATTTAGGGTGATTACTGATATATAGCTGCTTAGTGTCGTTTTATAATTTGTCTTTTGTATGTCACTCCAGATGATGACTTTGTTCTCTTTCTCTTTTTAGGTCAGATAGGTGCAGTTATGTTTTGATTGATTTTGCCTTTTGTTTTCTTCTTTGCTTTCTCCCCTGGGGATGTATTTTGAGGTTACCCTGAAGTTAGCATTCACAGTTCTATGTTTACTATCTAATTTTATTTGAAAGCGTATTGTTCTTCCACTCATTCTACCTGTCCACATTTTTGTTCTTTTTTCTTCCCCCCACTTTTAATATTTGCTCTCTTACTGTTTTTCTGTGTGGTTTCTTTATGCTTTATAGAGCATCCTTTAATATTTTTTGCAAAGTTGGTTTTGTGGTGATGTACTCCTTTAACTTCTGCTTGTCAGAAAAGGTTTTTACCATTCCTTCAGCTCTGAATGATAATCATGTTGGATATAGTATCCTAGGTTGAAAATCCTTTTCTTTCAGCACTTTGACTATATTATGCCATTCCTTTCTGGTCTGTAGAGTTTCATTTGAGAAGTCTGCTGACAGTCTTATGGGGGCTCCTCTGTATGTGATACGTTTTTCTCTGGCTGCTTTAAATAGTCTTTCTTTATCTTGTATTTTTGACATTTTTATGATCATGTGTCTAGGTGTATTTCTGTTTGGGTTTATTAGGAACTCTTTTGAGCTTCCTGGAGCTTGCTTCATTTTTCAAGTTGGGGAAGCTCTTGTCTATTATTTCTTCAATTATGGTTTCTGCCCTCTTTTTTCTCTCCTCCTCTGGGACTCCTATGATGCGAATGTTGTTCCTTTTGAAGTTATCCCAGAGGTCTCAAATATTGTCTTTGATTCTTTGAATTTTTTTTTTTTTAATTACTTTTCTGGTTTGCTTGATTGAGTTCCTCTGTCCTATCTTCCAGATCACTGATTCTGTTGGAAGCTTCAGCCATACTATTGTTGAACCCCTCTGTTGAGTTCTTTAATTCAGCCATCATGTCTCTTACCTGTGTGATGTCTTCTTTTAATTCTTCTCTTTGCTTCCTGACATTCTTGTTTACTGCCTCTACTGTTTTTTGGATTCCCATCAGTATGTTAACACTGTTACCCTAAATTCCTCTTCAGGTAATTTGCATACGTCTGCTGTATTCAGATTTTCCCCCGGGTTTTTGATTGGATCTATAATTTCATGTAAATGTTTCTGTGCCTTTGCTCTATTCAGCATTGTTTATGTTTCTGAGGATTCAGTTTCCCTGGCATTGGGTAGGTGTGACTTGCCAAGGATTGGCAATCAGGCTGCAGTTTCGACTGTACCCACAAGGCAGTGTTGAGGTTTGGGACTGCCTTCTCACTATAATCCAGGGGTGCATCTGATGCGTGGAATTTCCAGTGGACGGATATGTGGTGGGTGGGATTTCCACTCAGTGAATCTCAGGCTCTGGCATGAAATGGTGGTGGGAGGGGTTTGATTTGGTTTTGATTTCCGCTTATGGCTGCGTTCAGCCCAGTTTCTCAGTGCTGGTTCCAGCTCAGCGCCTGGTGCGCTGGCTATGCTTTCACCACCTCCCAAGTCAGCCCTCCCTGGCTCCATATCTCAGCTCCACTGGTGCCACCTCTTGCTGCCTCTGCCCCACCACACATCCGGAGACTCCCCAGTTCTGTCCCAAATCCAATGCACCAGCTTAGCTGAGAAACACGCCAGGTGCCCTCACCCACTGTTAGTCGTCAGCTGATCCATCTCTAGCTGAAGTGCCAGTTGTTTCTTGTTTGTTTCAGGAAAATAGGTGATTTTTTTCCCCGGTGTCTTGGGGAGTGGCCCCAAAGTGCATTCTGTCGAGTCACTATCTGCAAGTCCATCTCTGTTAATGTGTTTTTTTTTTTTTTTTTTTTTTTTTTTAATGCATATGGTGCATATTGGTTGACTAATCTACTTGGAAGATACACATACAGTTGTTTGATTGAATCATTTTGAGTCTACTGAAATATTTTTGGCATTAACTGTATCCAAGTATTGTCCTGGGTGCTGGATATAGGGGACCCACTTGCTGCTTTGTGGAAAGTGAACTGTGAGAGTTTGGTACAAGAGACTCCATGATCTTCACAGGAGGCATGGTGTGGACTGGTGTGTTATTGTACAGAGAGAGAAGATGAAGAATCTGGGATATTGGGTGGATGGAGTTGAGAGGTCTTAATGATAGATCTGGACTTTGTTTTTGTATTAGTGGTAGTTGTTTTACAGTGATTTGGAAGTGTGGAAAAGGGAGCACCAGAAAGGAGTGCAGTTTTCTGAAGGGGGTTTGGGAAGGCATCCTAAAGAGAAGGACATCTGATCAGAATTTTGTTTTATATGTATTGAAGTGTAATTGACAATTCAACATTACTAAAGTTTCAGATGTACAAGAGCTGAGTATGAGATTATCAGTTGGAAAAGGAAGGAGATGGGTGATCTCAGAGGGTGATGGTAGCCTCAGAGTCAGATATAAATAAGAGGGAAGAGTTGGATGACTCAGGGGTTTCCAATTTTTTTTTTTTTTTTTTTTTTTTTTTTTTTAAAGGAAGGAAGGAGTAATGAAGGCAAGCAGTCCAGTGGGTAGAAGAGAGGAGGAAAAAGAAGCGTTTTAATTTTTTTATTTAGTTCGTTTTTTTGTTGTTCCCGCCCTGGGTCTGAAACCTGGATCCTTGGCCTTTATGTGAACTACGTGGACATAAGTTGCAGACTTAAGACTTGAGCCATCAGGTCAAAATTATTTAAATGCTCTTTAAGTGCATCATAGTTCAGTAGGTGCATTTTAAGATAGACCTTGCAGTATACAAAATTCAGTGATTGAATCACAAAATTTTTGACTGGTAAATGTTGCAAGAGTCTGAGTATCTTCTAGGTAGATCCATTTGTGTTTTTATCTCTAAAATCATCAGGTAATGGTTAAGATTAACCTTTAGTCTGTCTTCCTATTTCATCCATTCTGTTTAAGATGCTTATGAAGCACCTTTTTAAGACTCAGGTGCATTTGAAACTTGAATAATGTTATATGTTAATAATATTTCAATAAAATATTTGTTAGAAGTGCCCCTACCCCCCTTATTGTTTAATAGGATAAGATAAATTTTGTGTGAAGAACTGGGTGGCCTGGGTAGCTGATGAGTGGTGTTTAGGTTGCTAGGTCACATGAGACACTCCCATTTGGTGGTGAAAATTATGGGAAGATCAAGTTTAAGGCTTTGTATAAGAACCAGCAAAGCCAAAAAATTAAAAAAAATGGAAAGGAGAAATATTATAAGTCACCAAGACTTTCTCTGCAGTAAGCACTTTGTGGTGTGGTGGGGCTACATTTGAGGCATTATTTTTGAAGTGTTTTCAGGTTATACAAATCAGTTTTCTGTACAGTGAAGTGGTATAACTTGACACCAGCAATGTCCTCAGTAAGCAGATATTTAAAGACTTAACACTTTCTCATGGCATTTTTCCCCTCTAGTCCCTTCTAGTGAGAAAATGTTTTCCTGCTATGATCACTGATGGGTGAAGATGTTTGGCTGTTTATCTCTATCTTTTATCCTCATTCAGACCCTCTCTAAAGGGGATGCTGTAATAGACATTGAAAACCATGTCTTTTCAGATATGGAGGACTTGATGACTATGTGTCTTTTCTTGTGCCTGTGGCCTGACTCATCCACTATTCTGAGTGACACAGGTCCAGAGCACCAATGGCAATGACTTTTCAGTTGGTATCTTTCATGTCTGAGGACTTTGTCAGCCACTCTTTAGTTATGATTGAATCAAAGCTGGTCCCATTTTTCCTGCTGTGCATCCAGACTCTGGTCAGAAGAAAGATAAAAAACAACAACAAAACAACTGCTTGTTTTCCAAAAAGAATAATTTTGGCACATCTGGGTGGCTCAGGTGCTAGGTCTGTGGCTGGGGCTTGGTTATGTAAAGCCCAAGGACTTAGGGTCATAACCTAGGTCATGGGCAACATCCAAAAAACAAATATAAACAAGTAATTAAAGGTGATTTCTTTTCCCCTTCTTTCCTTCTTCCTTTATTCCTTCCAAATGCTGCTTCCTTCCTCTCTCCCTTCCTTTCTGTCGTAAATTATTTTTTTATTTGCTGAAGGGCTGCTACATACTCTGAAGAAATAGAAGACACAATTTTTGCTCTCAAGAAGAATATAATCTAGGAGGCAGTATAAATATGTGTAAGTATAATAGTAGGTGATAGCATTAATTGGTGATATGGTGATAGAGTGTTTTTGGACTTCAGGGTTGGGAGTGGTCATTATGGCATGGTGGGGGGTGGGGGTGATGGTCCTATTTAGTCATTAGCATTTGCATTGGGCTTAATGAGTGGGAAGGCAGTGATTTAGGGCTGTGCTTCCTACTTGGGTAGTGGAGTGACCTCAGAAAGCTGCCTGGCCAAGGTGTTCTGGTTCTGTAGGTCTGCAGTACAGGTTCAGACAAGAGAATCTGGAGGGTGACTGCTGCACTTTGAGAAGTGGGAGGGAGGCAGGGAAACCAACTGAGGAGATTTAGGTTTTCTGGGCCAGTTTGCTACAAGGGAGTAAGCGTTGGACAGCTGAATAGGCCTTGGGATTTTATATAGTTTGAGGCTATGAGAAGATGGGGCAGCAGGATTGATAAGGTATCCTCTGGGAAGTTGGCTGGACCAGCTGTTTGCACAGGATCCCCTTAGGGCAAAGAAAAGCTGCTGATTGTTGAGTAACAGAAAGGAGAAGAAAGCACTGAAGGCCAGTGTGGCATGGGGTGGTTTGGTGGAACCTCTTAATGGCCCTCTTTTAGTGGTGAGTGGATTGGATTAACAGACCTAGGTCTTTTCATCATTCAACCTTGGGTAAATCAGCTTCACAGATCATCATTTTCTTCATCTATAAAATGGGATGGTCTAAGTAATCTCTAAAGTGGGGTGGTTAATGTGAGTGACTGAAACTATTGGCTGGCTCTGTACCACAGTAGCTGCTTGGTAAAGGTTAGTTGAATCACTAATACATTTTATCCACTGAAGAGTGACTTTAACTTGTTGGGACACTTTCCAAAGTACCTTCCTATTCCTCCTATACATGTTTGGGTTTTCCCTCTTTGCTTAAAAAGATGATGTGTAATTTAATTAGTGACAAGTGGTAGAAATGTTCATATTTGCCTATGCAGCCCCACAATCAAGAAGAAATTTTATGTGCATGCGTGTGGCTGAGGCAGAGTGGTTGATTATCTGGTCATCTGGATTTTTGGCCACTGCTTCTGTCTCTCATTCAGAGTTATTTAGTAGTAACTTGTCATTAAAAAAAAAACCCAACAACCCAAAACCCTTGAATTTATATATCTTTGAAATTTATATTTATATATGAATTTATGTAACTTGAAATGTGCTTTCCTTTTTGAGGACTGCTGATTATAAAATCATACATGTTACAGTTTTTAGAAAAATCTTGTGTTTGGAGTGAGGCTTGTATATGGCAGTACCACTGAATGTTGTTACACATTTACAAGCTTATTGAAACTTTTAGGAAAATAGTTACATTGTTGCAGTTTGAAAGTAGAGGCAAGCATCGAAACAATGAAAGGAAATTCATGTTATAAACGTTTTCTTCTCTATCAAAAAGGAAAAATAAACATGTTT
Source organism: Solenodon paradoxus (assembly GCA_004363575.1). Lineage (NCBI taxonomy): Eukaryota > Metazoa > Chordata > Mammalia > Eulipotyphla > Solenodontidae > Solenodon > Solenodon paradoxus. The sequence goes on from RJWH01000573.1 coordinate 131,409, forward strand.
GAAAGGCTGATTTTTCTAAAATACCTGTCCTTGTAGTCTTCTTCGTTAGAACTTTCCCCAGTTGCCAAGTCCTGACATTAGCATAGTCTGTCACTTGCAGGATCCTCTTCCTCCATCTTGTGCCTCTCCAAACTCCCTACACCCATCCTACACCCACTGGAACTTGCTTGCACTTTCCTGCCTTTGCTTTGCATTTTCTGTCCCTCCCTGTCTGCTACTCTATGAGCCTGGGCTCAGACAAACAAGTCTCTGGTAGGCTGACCCTGCATCCAAGGCTATTTGAGGTTTTCTGTCCTTTTTGAGGGAAACTCAAAATGTTTATCTATGGAACTGCGGTTCTCCAGGGGAGTTGCTTGAAGCTGATGGCTCTGCGTGTCTGCCATGTGATAGTCTTAAAGTTTGAATAAATATAACATTGAGAATAAATACATCACGTATTCTTGCACAAAAAGCATACTTCTACTTAGAAGATTGTAACAGATCCTGACTAATTTTAAGAACTTTAAGGATTGGTGTGTTTAGCATATTGGCAGAGATAATTGAAATTGAGATTTATTGGAGGGGTGGTGGTAACCTGGAAGCTATTCTTTTGTCAGCTGTCTTGAAGTTCAGTCTGTTTCTAAACCAAGAAGAAGGATACTCCTGAGGTTTGCATTGAATCGGATTCAAGGCAGGTAGTCAGGGAAGTGTGAATCTGGTCCCAGAACACACCTGTGCTCAGGCTGGCACCTTGAACTTTGTCAGTTGGGATCTTGGGTAAATGCCAGGAGTAAATAGAAATGTTTAGGATCAGAGATTCACGGAGAGCCTTGCTGATGTGAAGTCGTCTTGGCTCATGGTGAACTTGTATGAATCGAGGTAATGTTTAAAGTGCCACTTGGACCACTAACACATAGACAGAGCCTCCCATCTGTCCAAGGATGTTCTTGCTTCCAGTAGAATTGAGTGTAGGTAGATGATGGTGAATACTCAATAGATGATTGGAACCCTTTGCACTTCCTCAGGGTTGGGAAAAACTATGTAAAATTGATTCAGGAAGGTGCTTTTAACAGGTCATTTTTCATGGGGTGGGCTTGGAATGTTGGGCCCACATGGTATGCTTCCTTCCTGTGCTTGGCCACTCATGCAGTAGTCCCTGCTAAGACCAAGGTCAAAGGCATCAGAGTGGGAGTCAGTGAATTTGGTATCTTTTGTTTTACATGAAACATAGAAAAACATTTTATAAAAAGAAATGCAGAGTCTGTGAACAAAGAAGAAAGGTGACTATTTTTTGTTAGTAGTTATTTTATCCTAGTTATACTTTTTCCCATTTGAAAGGATTATGTAAAAATGATTTTTCTTTATACTTCTGTTTCTTGTGTCTAATCTGTTATCATTGGTTGCTTATGTCATTGAATATTACTTTTATTTATTCCTTTTTTCTCCATCAACTGATATTGGAACTTCAAGCTCAATATCTAATTTGAAATGTCAATTATTTTATGTTTTCTCTTAAAATAGATTGTAAAATATACATGCAAGAGAAACGGAAACACATGTACACACAAAGAGCGTGAATGTTCTTAGCAGAATTATTTATAATCGTAAAAACTGGAAGCAATCCAGTTGTCCATCAATGAACAAATGTGGTGTGTCATGCATTAGATTATTACTCAGACATGCAGAGGAGTGACATACTCATACATGCAACTACATAGATGAACCTTGAAAACATGGGATGTAAAGGAAGCCAGTTACAAAAGTCTGTATTTTATATGATTTTTTATATGTGAATACAAGAGTAGGCAAATGTATTGATACAGAACGTAAAGTAGTGTTTCTTAGGGCCGAAGGTTGGGATAATGGAGAGCGAATACTAAAGGGTTTATTTTTTGGGGTGATGAAAATGTTCTAAATTTAAATAGTAGTGATGGTTGCATGATTGTAAATATACAAAAAATATTGAATTGTGTACTTCAAATGGGTGAATTTTATGGTGTGTGATTATATCTCAATAAAAATGTTTTTAAAAAGACTACATAAGCCACTGTGAATGAAGTTCCATTTTTAGGTATTTTATAGTTCCGAAAGTCTCATAAAGTGACATGTGTATTTGTGTCAGAGATGCCCATAAACCTCAAATGAAAACTGGCTATTTTTAGAAGTTTTCAATACAGTGTGTAATCTTTGTTTTCTCAGGCCTGCCCCTTTTCTTGCTGCAGTCTGGTAAGCTCTTGACAGCTGCTGAGCCTCTGGGTCCCCTGGTCTGCTTGTTCTCACTGCCTTCTCCCCTGTCTCAAGGCTTTTCATCTGTCCATGGTTCTCCCTCAGTCAGAGATTCCTGCCTGTTGGGCTCACCAGTTCCTGCCTTGATGAATTAAGGTTAATTGGGATGCCCCAAAGATGTCCACAGTGGAAGTGCTTTTGCAGTATTTGAGGGGGTGTTTGGTAATTTTGAGTTTTGACAAACCTCAGAGGCCCTGTGACCTTCAGTTTCCCTACTTCATCCTCCCATGTCACAGGTTCTGGGTGGGGCTCCTGCTCCCTGTCCCGAGTTACAGATGTGCCCAGTCTGGATGATTGGTTATTGTGCTGATGAGCCCATAAGGCATGAGTGATATGCACTGAATTTCAGAGGAGCAGACAGGGTACAGAATCTCTTCTCTGAATTCTGAAACCCATTGTGCAAAGTCAGATGTAATATTGCTAGTCAGGCTCCTGCTTAGTATGCTGCACTCTGAGGCGAGATCGCTCAATCACAACAGCAGTGTCTGCAGAAGGGGACAGTCAGTGTGCTGATACTGGTTCCTGATGTGCCACCACACGGGACATCACTGGTAACTAAATCCATTACAGTAGGATATGATTTCTTTACCACTTTGCTAGAGAACTGGAAAAAAATCTTTCAGATAAACCAAGGGAATCTCTAAGTGAAAGTGCATTATTGGGGTTGATAACTATTTTAACAATGACATCTGGAGATGGTGGTATTTCAGCATTTGTACTGAGGAATATGAAATGAGTATATTTTAAATTAAGGCACACACTAAAGGGAATTTTCTTTCCCAAGGAAACCTAGAAAGAGGCTATAAAACCTTGACTTTCTATGGTGGGGTCAGTTTTATCTTTCATATTTTGTGACTCATTTCTTGAAATGCAGATGCTTGCAAAAACAATCCCAGGTTAGCTAAAAGTGAAGTTGAACAGTGGTTATTGTTTTCCTAGGAGGCAGGCGTCTGTGGTGCCACAATGGGCCAGTTCTCAGAGGGACAGGTTCCGTTATTTGTGTCTCTGAGAGCAAGAACCTGACTTCTGTAAGCCTTGTCTTCTAGCACCACCTATTCATGAGTTCAAAGACAGACTGTTAATGAGGCAGAATAGGAAGTAAAACAAAGTAGAAGTTCTGTTCTTTACCTTTTTTTAGAGAATGGTTGTCAGTGATTCAATCTTGAATAAGCTCTGCTTTTGTTTTTCATTCTCATTAAAACTGCACTTAAGGTGGGAAATAGAATGTGTGGTAAAACTGTTTAGCTTTAAAATAATCACGAAACATTCTGCTATTTAAGAAGTCCCAGTGACATTGAATTAGATGTTCGAAAGATATACATAATGGAAGAGCTTTTCCAGTTTTGCTTTTGGCCTCTAGTACTTTTGAGCTTTGGAGAGTAAACCTCTTGTTTTCTGTTTGTAATCTGGGAATGCTATGTTTTCTCAGTAGTAATGAAAATTAGTTGTTTAATGTAGATTGTGCCCCTTAGACTTAGACTCTAAGTCAGTCTTTTACTTTCTCAAGTTTCAAACATATATTAGGCAAAATTTTAATCATTAATCTATAAAATAAATTTGATTAAAAATAATGATTTTGTGATACCAAATAGAATTTTTGAAGCTGATTTTGTTGAAGAGTCAAATTTTTCCTTCTGATTCACTGTGGAAATCCCAGTATTAGCATTTACCAATAAGTCATTTTGGAAACAGAGGGAAAGTTCTAGATCCCAGAATGTTCTGATCACCAAGTGTTGAAAGTGATTCTTTTATAAAGGAGAATCATGTTTGTTTAACTATCTTAGATGTGTGGCTTAAAAAAAATGAGCTCTTGTTAACTTTTGAAAATAATGGCAGTTGACATACTGTTAGATCAAAGGAAATGATGTAAACTTTCTATGCTGTATTTGCAATGTTCTTAAAAGACATTCGTTATATATTTTTAATTAAATATTTTGAAAGTTGAAAAGGATAAAATTAGAAATTAAATACTATTGATATTTGTAAATTGCACAGACTTTTAAGCATTTATCTAATTGTTCTGATAATACCCAGGAGCTTGGAGAGAATCTGAGTTACAAAATAAAATGACAAAGTTGATATTTTTGTGACCTCTCTGTCCTTTGTAATATAGGCTTCTATAATTCATGTGCCCACAACACTTTACTGTTTTCTGTATCTCAAGGTGGTGATTTTGAGCAGCTAAATCAGCAATAAATAAACACAGAACATCTTTTGCTTAGGTAGGTAGTTGTAGGGTTGATAGATTGATGCAACTTTTAATACTTTAATGCTATAGACACTCACTGACAATCACCTGAAGACTTCACCCAAGAGTTGACCTAGTTATAATAAATAGGGAGAAGTGTCTTGAAGGCTTCCTTGTGTTCTGGGTATGTCAGACAGGCCAAGTTAACAGCACACTAACTTCATATTCAAGAGGAACACCTCTCTCATTCATCCTTTTCACATGGTTTGAACAACTTATTGAAAGTTGTTTTCTTCTTTTTGAGGACCATAATAAACATTTTACTAATTAAAGTAATGCTTCCTCCCTCTCTCCATATGTGTTTAGGGATATTGCTCAGTAGTGATTAAAATAATCAAGCTTTAATTGTGCAATGTTCGTATTTTGATTTTGATTCCATCCAGTATTTGTCTGTAAACATTATTTCACATGAGTGCATTTGAAATTCAAAGCTTTGTTTCATATAGTACATAGAAAAGAGATATAGCAGCATGGGAGATTGGAATTTATATTTATCGCTTCCCTTCACAGCTTCCTGTGCTTTGTGCTTTGCTAATGAATGTGATGAAAGAATTTCAGAAATTTTCCAGAATACTTCAGCATTTTATAACAAAATAATTCCAGAGAAATAACTCAGAGAGATTCCCTCCCCACCCCCACCACCAGCTTTATTGAGGTTTAATCAACAAAATTGTAAGATATGTATATATGTATACGTGAAGTGTACGAGGTGATGATTATGATTTGCTATATTGTGAAGATCTTCTGAGTTAATTAATATATCTATCAGTACTTTTTCTTTTTCGTGTGACTTTTTATTTTGGGATGAAAATACTCTTTTTTTTGAGGGAGTTTTAGGCAGATCTTAGTCTGCTTTGATAGGTGGTTGGGTGGGATTTTAGTTTGAAATAGAAGCCCTGTTTTTGGTGTGTGTTTTCCACCTCTAAGGAGAGAAATCGCTTCCTCTGTAGTTTCAGGGAGTGATATTTCAGCTCAGTCTTTGCTTTTGGTGCCATTAGGTTTTAAAGATCAGAGCTAATGATCAGAAGCTCTTGCACAAGAGGTTCTGTAATCAGGGGCATTATTTATCGTGTATCAGTTTGGGGAGTTGTTGAGAAAGTACCTTTAACAGTGAAACCTATCATGTTTTCTTAGTCTCATTTCATTGAGGAATTTCAGAGAGGTAGGGTTCAGAAAATAGCTGTGGCACTACTATTATTATCAGGAGTATAGGCTAGCTCTTATGGACATTTTGTATATCAGGCCTTAAATGCTGGATTTAGAGCTTGCTTTGTATACGTTAATCCCCTGGAGTGATCATATTGACACAATCCCAAATTTTCAGTTGAGAACACTTGGGCTAAAGAGGACAGGAAAGTTGCAGAAGGTTGCACATATGATGAAGGCCAACCCCTCTGGCTTAGATTTGCACTGTGAATCACTAGACCATGATAGACTGCATTTTAGGATGTTGCAATTCCACAAGAAAGAGTACATGCATGGTGCCCAAAGAAGACTTTGCTGACTTGGGTTTGCTTTAATGGCTCATGAATTAGGTGTGTCTTTGGATGACCAAGGTGGTTAGGGTCAAGGAGGTTTGGCTAGCTGTCATTGACAGCTAGGTGCTGTCTGTGAACCTGTAAAGCTTGTTAGAAATATAGATTCTTGGACCCCATCCCACACCCTCTGTACCAGAATCTGCATTTTAACCATTTTTCCAAATCTTAGCAGAGAAGTTGCTCTCAACCTTGGCTGCAAGTAGGAACACCTGAAAGGTGTTAAAGAAACTCATGCCTGGCTCCACACTAACCACAGGAATGAAAAGTGGTTTGTTATGTTTCCTGCAGAGTGCCTCAGATGGTTCTCTGTGCAGTCAGGGTGGAGAACCATTGGTCTAGAACAGCCTCCAGACCCCATGGGGTTGAGTTATCTGATGTGGACCCTGCTCCACTTTGTAGTTGTGCATGAAAATTTCCAGAACACAGGTGGAGAGGATCAGTGAGGGTGCTTCATGGCTGGCCGCTTATGTGACCATGGTCTTGTCTGTACATTTTCACTTCTGGCCTTTAAAGAAACTCAGTTCCCTTGCCTGTTAATTTCATTGAGTTTTATTTGTGGAGGCAATTGATAACACATGTGTTAGAAAGTTCTTGGGTTTTAGTTGTTTTAGCTGTTGTTAGCGCTTAATGATGTCTAGTCCGAGTTTAATAATCACTGTACTAACAAAAAAGGGTTAAAGGGTCCAGAAGGGGCAGTAAAAAGAACACAAGGGGACAGTAATGAGAGGGGAAAGGGAAGGTCAAGTTGAGTAAAAGACATGAGTTATGGTGTGAGTCAGATGTTGTCCTCTGGGTGATCATGATAGAAACAGGATGTTTCTATCAACCAAGAGGTTTGTTTTGGGTCAAGCAGGGAAGAGGGCTTGTGAGCAGTGAACTAAATATTCTTTTCGCTAGACTGTATTTTCAGACCTGCTGTGATTGTGCATTAACCTGTTGGGAGAACTTTAATATGGAGAAGATGTAGGCACACTTTCACAAGGCCAATAAGGAAATCCTTTTACATACTTTTATACTTTCCTTAGAACAAACTCATTGGAAAAAAATAAAAAAGGTTATGTTCATTGACCTTCTCCCACCCCCACACTAGAGTGCCAAGGGCCTTGGCTGATTTTGGGGATTTGTGCTTCTGCCCAGAGGCCTCATGAACCTGAATCCTGAATGTGGCAGGTTAGATGACTTGGCTCTCCATGGATTAGCTTTATTCGCTTCAACTTGGTATTGTTATTTTCACTTTTCCTGTCAACATGAGTCGTATAGCCTCTGTTGGTAAAAGTTTTCCGTTTTACTAGAATAGGGAAAAGGACACCAAACTGCTGTCCTTCACACTGAATTTCCAGCCTTCACTTGGCTCCCTGGTGACACCCCCAGGCAGGCGGTATAGTCCTTAGTGCTGTGTGCTCCAGCACACTGAGAAACACCCCCAGAACTTGCACTGTACCATGACTGACAAGACGTGATTACAGCAGGAAACAGCTTCTTCAAGGGCTCTTGTAGAACTCCCATGTGCAGTTTTTGGTTCTATTTCAAATATTGTTCTCAAATATTCTGCAGCAGCAAGAACATACTAGCACTGGCTTTTACATACCTGTTAGAATTACTTTAGTTAAAGGCATAGTGTGCCTGATAGCAATGTTCATGTAAGAAAAAATTATCTTATTTAGTAGTTTCATATAGTACTTAACCTTAAGTTCATTAGTAAAAATGTTATTTAAAAATGAATACATATTTTGGCTTTGCTGTGTAAGAAACTACGCAACACTTAATGGCCTGTCTCAACAACTATTTAATCGTGTATCATGATTTTATGGGTTAGGAATTTGGGATTGATTCTTCTATGCAATTGGAATTGCTAGGGGTTATTCAGTTGACATATGACTGGTCTGAAGGGTACTGGATGCTTCCATTCATGTGCCTGATAGGTGGGAGTCACTAGAAGCTTGGGCTCAGCTGGCACTTGTCTCCAGCATGGAGATCGCAGGGCAGTTGGATTTGTAATGCTATGGTTCAGGGTTCCAGGTCCCATAGGGAGGGTTCCTGAGAGCCAGGAAGAGAAAACTGTCACTCTTAAGACCTCCGCATGGAGGCAGCACAGAGTCATTATCCCTATCTTCTGCTGAAGGAGCTACTGAGCAGTAGCTTGGATTTTTTGTGGGAGGAGGCATCAACTCCACTTCTCAATACAAGGAGGATCAGAGTGGCCATCTTCATTCTGCCATCACTGTATTTTCCTGAGTGTGTGTGCACGCACTCAACATCTTATTTGTCTTTTTATTGTTTTATGTCATGTTTTAAAATGGTCTTTTCTTGATCTGAGTCCAGGTAATAAAATAAATACCCTAAACTTCCAAAGTTGACAGACTTAAGTAGTTTTCATTGATAATTCATGAGTCCAAAGATCTGACAACTTTCCCAGGCTATAAAGAAAGAGATAATGGTAATAACACCTTAGGTTTATGTGAGATCTGCTTTTAAGGTTTAGAGTAGTTGTGCCACCACTCATGATTCCTTGACTGGAATGTCCTGTGAGGTGAATCAGCAGATGAGGAAGTGAGGTAATTTCATCAGTCTAATGAATAGTGATCAGAAGGCCCTCTTCTACTGGTCCTTGTACTTATTAGAACTTGAGTATATATTGACCTTTCTTAGACGCGATACTGGAAAATGATGGACTCAACTTTTGTACATCTGGCAACTTTTTGCATCCTTAAATTATGTAACATTTGTCAAGGAAGTGTCATGTTTAAAGAGTTATTTTTCTAATGTGAATTATTTTTTCTTTTGTGAATGGAAGCTAGGGACTAAATTCTACCTGCTCAACAGTTGGTAGTGGTAAGGTAAAGGTAGTCATAAGGTTTCTTCCTTACCGAGTTTGTGGCATAGACTGAAGGTGACATTGGAAGTGGAAAACCCTTGGCCCTTTTGTTATCCATTTCTGAGCACCCTCACCCCTACCTCATCTTCCCATCATGAGAACCTCTCCTTGTGCTTGGAGGTGATTAAGTGGAGTTTTCAACAATAATTTAACCACATGTTAAGTTTACTTGACCTTTGAGTAAGTTGAAAGGTCACTGGAATACTGTAAATGCATTACTGCTTACATTCATTCAGCTTTGCTTAAAACAAGATGTTTAACCTGTAACTGACAGGCATCAGGCTTTGGGAATAAACTCTTCGGCCACAATTTGTTATTAATAGCCCCTATTTCGTGACTATCTTCCTCATGCGAATGACCCACCCTACCTATATCCACACAGTAAACTTCTTAAGGACAGCTTTCATCACAACACTCTGTGCAGTGTGGATTCTACTTGGTTTTGTAAGTAAATTTCTAATCTGTCATCCTGAAAGTGGAACCTCCCTTTCCCTGTGCCTTTGCCCTTCTCTTCACTCTGCACCTGTTGTGACTGAACTAACTCTCCTGTTTCCCCAAAATTGCACCAATTTCCCAGTTTCTTACTTTATTCTCTTTCCCTGTTGCCCCTCTCCCTTTGGTTCGTCTACCCTCTTTCCTCTGCATGCTGCAGGACTGTGCTGTCTTGATCACAAAGCTTAAGACACTGTTGCTGCCAAGACCTGTATCCTTGCTGGCCCCCCAACCCCCCACTCCAGGGACCATTTAAGGTCCTCTGCCCTGGATGTCTGTCTGGCAACCCACATCACTGCCCTAGCCCGCACTGGGCCATCTCTGCCACAGCCCACAGCACAGCCCAGATGGAACCTTTCCTCAGTTCCCTCTTATATTCAGAGAGATTGAAAACAGATTTAAAGACTCACTATGCAAACATGTACTTTTTAAGGGAAGTTACCCCAATAATTCAGACGGTTATTGTATGTTTTATTCTTTGTAAATAATTAAAAATGGATGAACTTTTAAGACACAATCAGCTGATACTGTCAAGAAGGATTTCTTAAGTGTTTCTAAGTGTTGTGCTCCTTCTAGCAACTTCGCTATGAACAATTCGCAGCTTTCTCGCCTTGTGCTGATAACTGTTTTTTGACATGCTATATTTATTGCACTCAGATGTCACCACAAAGTCTGTGAGTGGATATGCAAGCTGCAGGTGGTAGATGACTTGCCCATAAGGTGGATAAAAGAGGGGAATCTATCCTTTATGGAAGCCCAGGGCCCTTGGATCCTGCAGAGCAGCTCTGACTAATGCTTTTGTTAGTTAGGAAATACTCCTCTGACTTAGTGGAGCCAAAGTTTATTTTTAATCTTTTGTAATTAAACCTGAGTGAATATTAAGGTGTGCTTTTCTGCATTAGCTGGACTCTGAGGAGTGGGGTGTGTGAATGGATTATTGGCTGTAATACAGGCATGGCTGTATTATGAAAACGGTTCTTGAATTGAGAGTAGCGAGCTGGCAACTTGAATTGGTTTTCTGAAGGATTCTCTTTACTTACCTTCCAAGAATGAGGATAACCTTCTGGACTCCTCTGGGCAATGTTGTCACTTGTGGTGGCCAAGACAAGAACTTCTTGTAGAGCATATGAATCCTACTGTGCCTCCAGAGACTGACACTCTGTCCCCAGGGCAGCCAGTCAGGGACAGGTGCAGATGATCCAGGACAGTGGAGCTGGCCATGTGGGAGAAGAGGAACAAGGCCCACTGAGGCTCGAGGATGGCCTCTCATGAGCAGGTATCATCACCGTGGAGCTCACTTACTCCTGTGCCTTTGTGTTTTCCCACCTCAGCACGTCCTCATTTGTGTTCTTCCCAAGAAAGCCCCAGTAATTGCTCTGAAGGATTGTCATCCAAATCTGAGATCAGCACTGACTTAGACCAGATAGCCCGAGGAAAGTGCCACCCCAGCGTGGGTGGGGGATGGGGGTGTGCCACCCCACCTCCCCATCACCTCTGGGGAGCTGTTGTGGCCGCAGGGAAGAGCACTGAGGAAGGGTCAGATCATGGCAACATCGCTGCTCTGCCTGTTCTGTTGGGTTGCCCACATCAGTGTAGATTGGTCTGAAGTGGCCCATGGCCTCCTGTGTAGCTGCTGCAGATATTTGTGCCTTGCACTCAGGGTGGCATGACACATTAGAACATGGTCATATCTGTCTGGCCAGATTTAGGCATACTCTTCCAGGAAAAATTGTTTGTTTTTTTTTTGTTGCCTAACGGAACAGAGGAAGAAGCGTTTTATATGGAGTTAGGTTCTTGTCTTTGATTTGCCAGTGGAATTAATTTTTATTTTATTATGTTCTCAAAGTAGTCACCAATGCGAGTGTGTCTGTGTAGCACACCCATGTGTGTATGTGTGATTGAGTGTATATGTGTCCATGTGGCCGTGGGTCCATGCATGTCCTAGTCTTCAGGCCTGTGTACCCATGTATGTGTGCATATGGGAGGCGGGGACAGAAGGAATGGTTATTACCTAACTGCTTTGAGTTTTCCAGCGAATGATTTGGGATTTATTTTATAGTTATAGGCTGTCTTTTGGTATCTTTCAAGTAATTAATGATCCTCTTCTGTAATTCCAAGGATGAAAGAAATGCAATCCGTTTTTGTATGCCTTAGTAAATCTTTAAAAATCACATTTATCTTTGGATATATTAATGGAATGTTTAGGAAAAATTCGCAATAAAATTTTCATCTTTTTCACTGTTTTGGATTAATTCAACTCTAATTTCACTTTTGCTGTTTCATTTTAAAAGGGATATTCTCTCCCCCCCCACCCTCCTTCCTGGTATTCCATCTTTTGTTTATTTATAACCACTGCGTTGCTTGAGTGCTGGATTCTCAGCAGGGCTGGCTATGAGTGAAGGGGTGTGCCATCCAGGGCACTTTAATCAGAGAAGGGAAGAGCCTGCTCAGTCATCACAGGGAAGAGCAGAGCTTCCACACTTTCTGCTCAGTCTCTTGCAGCTAATCTATCAGGATACTCCATGCTATTGCCCTTGAAGAAAGTTTAGTGTCTTTTTCTCCCTTGTTTGTGCATTAGCATTGTTACTGTGCACACTTCCTTGGGGATTTGACTGATTGGTAAATTAGTATCGGACAGGAAGTGGAAGACAATATGCAAGTGTGTTTTTTTAAACAAGTACGCTCTGCAGTTTACATTACTGGGTTTTGTCCTTTGCAGGGAGCACTACAAGTAATCCTACTGTAGTCTAAAAACTGCTTGCTCACACCAGATTACAGTCTCCAGAGTGTGTTACTGTTGTGTTTGGAAGCATAAGTCTTTAATAAATGAGGCAATTTCCAGATTCATCAATAATTAACCAGGAATATGACAAATTTTATCCCAACTCAAAGCTGCACAGTGTTTCAGACAATCTGTTCTAAGATGAAATCTCTTTGTAGTTCCTGATTCAGCAATTCAGAGCACAGGTTTGAGTGAGCATAACAAATATTTCTTGAAAAGTGTTCAGCATTGACTGTAAAGGAAGTACATACTATAGGAAAGTAGGATGTGTGGATGCTCATTGCCCAGAATAATCTAGAATTTGTTTATTTTTTTTTCAGTCATCCTATATGTGTGTGTGTAAATACAGATATCTTTTTAAATAACTGAAAGCAGGATTCCTATACATTTGTTCTTACTTATTTTATTTAATGTATTAGCATTTCCCATGTCTTTTAGAAAATTATTATAGAAGAATTTGAAGGCAGCGGGATAGTCTTTTATTTATGTCTATATACATGTTTATCTTGTCTAATATTGGAAATTTTGTTTGCCTATTGAATATAAAGTAATAAACTTATTGTATATAATTCGGTTTATAGTTTGGTTTATTAAATTAGGTGTATAATTTTTGGGTGGGGAGTCATGAACATTATAAAGGCTCTCAGTTTAACCATTTTACCAATTTGCTTTCCCAAAGCATTGCATCATTTTACACCTGGCTGGCATGAGCTTTTGCTCTCTGCTTCTACCAGGAAGACCCCCTGGGTTGGTGGGTAGCAGCGCAGTTCTCCTTCACATCTGCGAGTTTCTGGACCTAGATCCAGCTTCATTTTGTTCATCTGTTAGCTGGGCTGTCATAGTTACATCTTTCTTCCCTTTGAAGATCAAATGAGATGTATTTGCAAGGACCTGAACTAGAACTTGGACCAAGGTGGGAAGTTGGTGCATGGTGATGGTGGAGGAGACTGATCTCATGTTCAGTGTTTAGGGTCTTCCACATTACTGGTGCAGAGAGCTGAACAGGGAGGGAAACAAAAGACATGAACTTACGTTCACTTTTAGGCAAACAATGTGTATCTTTGAAGTATTTTGAAGGGTTTTCTGTAAAACAGTTTGAAAACCAATGATTGACATTCAAACATATATCCCTACCCCAAAGAATGTTATGTGGAAATGGATTCAAGGTTTTCTCAGTGTTCACATAACTTTCCACCTGTCCGCATGCCCTGCCTGAGTCCTACAGATCTTTGGATGTGTTTGGCTTGTAGATGTTTTGTCAGTGTGTATCAGTTGGTCCTTTGCTCTCTGCTTCTGGTGTGGGGTGACATTTTCCACAGATTTTCTCTGGTCTGTCTATATGACCACTATAAAGATTTTCTTTTCTCCACTTTAATTCTTCAACATTTCACTTACCTTTTGGTCTTCAAAGATTCTTTCCATCTTTAATGAGATACAGAAATACTAAATATCTGCAATATTGTTCATGTAGCTGCTTAAATACTCTCATTCGTTATTTAGACCAATTGTGAAGTACATCTTAGCAGTTTTCTTGACAGCTCTTATTTGGCTGCTCACCTCACTAGGTAGATTACTTCATCTGCTTATCTGATTAGCATTTTGTCTTTTGCTTAGCTTCTGTAATTTTGGAATCATTTTTGATTTCTGTTTCTTCTGAGTGTGTCTTATATCCTTCATATATGAAGACGTGTCCTTGTGATGTATTTTGTTTGGATTAATTTGTATTTGTTTACTATTACGCTTATGAACTGGGTGTTGTTTTGTATTCTTAAGGTGCATAATAGAGTTATAGGAATTTTTGTTAAGTCCCCAGGGCTTAAGATATAAAAGATTTTGTAGAAAAGATGTAAAAGATTTTGTAGTTTTTTAGTTGCTTGTCTCTGTGATGGATATTGTACTAATTTTTAGAGAACTTTTCATTACAGAGAACTTATAAAAAACTTAGTAACTGTGTATAACATTTTGTTGTGTTTTTTCTACTTAAAATAATGATGTATATTAGTCATTTTTTTCTTTGATGTATGTGTGACAATTTCAGACTTCTAAGTTAGAGCATATCCATATGTACATCTTGGAAAAATGTGTAGGGCCCTAAAACTCATTGTTGTTACAAAATATATTATTTCTTTTTAAATTTTAATATTTAAGTAAGTCTGATTTACAAATAATATAAACCTGTATGTGTAGGTTCTCCACTCCTCAAATATATGACAACATACCTGCCCACCACCAAATTACCAAAAGTTGTTCACCATTGTCCGTTGGACCCCACCACCACTTGTCCCCACTCCCTACCCTGTTCCCTGCTGGCAACTTCAGTTCTATTGTTTGTGTCCAAGGGTTGGTTTTTGTTTAGTCTGTTCCTTTACTTTGTTTCTTAATATAAACAATATTGTGCATCTGATGGAGTAGTGGTTAGGGTGCCTCTGAAGGCATGCAGTCCACATATATCCCCAGGACCTGGGTTTGCATCCCAGTCCTGGGGGAGCAACCAAGGTGAGCAACTAAATAAAAACAGAGTCTTCTTCCTCCTCTGTTTGCCTGCTTGCCTGCCTGCTCACCTTCATACCTTCCTGTGCTTATGTGATTTCCTTAAAAAACAAATTAGAAAAAGAATATGTCGCATATGCTTGAGATCATCCAGTATTTGTCTTTTTCCTGATTTATTTCACTGAGAATAATCCCCTCTATTTCCATCTGTCTTGTTGTAAAGGATAGCACTTCATTTTTTAAGGGCTGTTTATATATACCACATCTGATGATGGGCACTCAGGTAGTTTCAAATTCTTGGCTACTGTAAATAATGTAAATAATGGAGCTGAATATATACCTGTGAATTAGTGTTTTTGTGTCTTGAGTAAATACCCTGAAGTGTGATGACAGGATTGTATGGGATTTCCATTCTCAGTTTCTTTCAGGAATCTTCATACTATGAAACCCGTAAGGGTGGCATAAATTTATACACCCACCAACAGTGTAAAAGTGTTCTCTTTTCTCTGCATCTTTGCCAATTTGTTCTTTCCAGACTTTTGAATAATAGCCAGACTTACAATATAAGGTGATATCTCATTGTTGTTTTGATTTGCATCTCCCTAATAACAAGTGCGGAAGAACATCTTTTCATGTGCCTGCTGGCATCTGTATGTCTTCTTTGGAGAGATTGTGTATCCAATTCTTCTGCCATTTTTTGGATTGTGTTGTTTGTTTTTCTGTTGTTGAGTTTCATGAGTTATTTATATATGTTAGATATTGAGTCCTCTAAAACTCATTTTTAGTTTTTGAAAATGTTGATAGTAAGGAGTGAGTGTCGAGATAGCTTTCTAGAATGTGTTTAAATAGGAATATTTAACAGGATTGGTGTGTGAATCTCATGTTCCATTCCCTGTCAAACACTGGCATATGCTCTCCATTTCGTTTCAACCCCCGGATATGATGAGATGTCTTTGACTATAGTTACTTGCAGTTGTCATTCATAAAATTGTTGGTCAATCCTCCAAGGTGGGAATGGAGTTTCCAATGCCTTTCAGACTGTCAGAGGACTTTTATTCATAATGGCCTACTTGCCCTCCCCTTATAATTCCCTTTGTAGCCATAAAACATTTTAGAATCTAGTGGAAAATGTTTTTTATTTGGGCTAGTTCATCATTGAATGTTATGTTACCACTTGGCTACTTGGCCATAGAATAGATTTGAATGAGTCCTCTTTGGAGTGAGTAACATGTTAATAGGATGGTGTGAAGCCAAGAACACTGCAGTGTGGCACTTCCACAGACTCGTGGCTAAGCCTGAGAGGTGAATTGGCTGAGTGAGCTTTAATTTACTGGGTTTTTGTGGAAAAGTAAATTATGAAGAGTTTCTGTTTCATATGTGATTTCCTATATATGTTTCTTTGTCTATGGAAATGATTTCAGTGATTATTCCCACAAATTTTGCTAAAGAGGAAGGAGGATGTTCAGGGTGGGGAGAAATGCAGGAAAGATACTTACTTTTTTTAATATATGATGTATAAAAAGTTTTCATTTGGGTTATCCTAAGCTTTCTACAGGAGTGTGAATTTCAAAGTGCAGAATTAAGGAAATAAGGAGAAAATAATTAAAATCACATTTAGATATCTAGATTTTTAAGAGCATAGCTATATGATACTTATGCAAGTTTTTGGAGATTTAAGATCTGAAAAAAATCATTTTTGGAAGGATACAATCATTTCTCTTTTGTGTGTTTAAATAAAAATGCAACTTAACACTCCAGATAGCTGGGCTATGTAGACTGAAAGATTAGTGAAATTCCTATGAAGTACTGGCAATGATTTACCCCCACTGAAAGCCTTTAGGATTATATCTAGTGTTCAGTGTCTAGAACTTTCCTATAATACCTGCATTAGGTAAACAGTTTAATATTTGTTCCTATATACTGACTTAAATAAATTCCAGTATCCACTTTAACCATTTTAGCAGTTTTCTATGACAAGGAGGAAACTTAGTTGATGATTAGATTTCTGGCACCAGTTTTTCAAATAGGACACTAAAAGATGAAAATTAAGAGGAATGAATACTAGAAAAATTACTGTTGTAAAATTAATATTGTAATGCATGTTAAGAGAGTTTTCCTGCTGATGACCTTGATGAAGTGAAATTTAAAGTACTTTCCTAAAGTTTCACAAGAATATATAAAAATGCAGAGATATGAAAAGGAAAGGGGAGAAAACTTTTATAGAAGCTTATTTGAAAATACAGGGGAAAGCTTATGTCTACTTCAGTCTGTCTTTTGTTGGTCTCCAGATTTTTACTGGTTAAAGTCCTGGAGCACTTGGGTGCCTTTCTACTGACTTCTAGGGGACTAGAATTTTTCTTCTTAATTTTCATATCTTGCTATCTACATTGTATGACTTAGACTACTAGTAACTTTTTAATATACTTATTTTAAATATTAGAATGATGATTATAAAAACTAGTAGTTTTAAAAACCACTTATAAGATGCACATTTTTAATATGGTATGCTTCCAGATAGTTAAAGGAATGCATGAAATGATTTGGTGTTTAAGCATACTAAAACAATAATGTTGATTTCAGAGTGATTGGCTATGCCTCATTTTTTTCTTTCTAGTGTTTTTATAATACGATTGGTTATATTTTTTGATTAATTAAAACTGTGTAATATCTTGCTTTTATTTTATATGTGTTGGAGGACTTATTATTATCTTAACTAGCTAGTATGTACCCTGAGATAATTATTTCAACTAAAAATGGAAGTCAATCAGGGACATTAAAAAATTCAAATAAATATGCTTTAGAGGAAATATTTAAAACCCCACATTTCTAGATGGAATTGCATCATTCATTTTGTTGTATTCTCACATTTGATGCTTTTTACCTCTTGTCCCATGGATTGAAATAAACTCAACTAGATTCAATCAACTTACAGGCTTAAACACTCTGACATAGGTTGTATTCTTAAAAATATTTTAAACTAAGGTATTTAAATTCTTTCCTTAAGTTCCCAGAATAAAGCTGGCATATAGGGGAAATATTAATTAACCTTTATTTATTGTTGGGTAAGGTAGCATTTTATGTGTAGGGGAAGTAAGTCCTCATATTGCAGTAATTCCTAGTATTAATGAGTTAGAAGTGGAGTAGTCAGGTATTAAAATGTTTTTATGTCACTGTGAGAAGTGAATTATTTGAAAAAAATAGCTATAGAGCTCAATATTAGCTTTTTGAGATTGTGAAAGGTGGAGAGGTCCAAGGGAAAGATCTTTCTTTGAGACCCCAGGTTGGGTGAGCGCATCTGGCTCCTTTGGAGGGTATCGTGGTCTTTCCCATTCCTGAGGTAATCTTCTAAAACTTGACTGAGAGGAGGAGGCTGACCTGCTGGAACGCCGAAGCTTTAATGAACTGGGTGCAGTTCTTCTCTCTGCTTGATCGTGTGTTGCGTGGTGTATTAGGCTTACTCAGCCCTTCATTATGCCTTTCTTTGACTGTGATGCAGTTGGGTCCAGAAACTAGTTTGATGATATTTGAAGGGAAATTATGCTCTAATAGTTGAGTCAAGACCTTACTTACTTAGTTCTTACAAGCTAAAAATATCTGCCACTTATAACAACTGTGCCACAATTTCTCAGTAGGTGCTAGATTTAGGTATCACCTTTTAGAGTGCTTAAGCACGTGAAGAGAAAATTCTATTAGTTATGCAGTTTTGTTTTTCTAAGAAGTTAAAAACATCTCCATTGCCATTTTGTGATTGCTTAGACCATGCTGTTCACTTCTGGATGATGTAGTGTCGCGCAGTGTTCTCCTTGATTCAGCCTTTGGCTTTTTCACCTCATAGAAACATGAATTCTAGGTTGGGATGATATTTGCATCTTTTACCCCATGGATAGTACCTATAGTCTGAGCCCTATACAGTTGAAATTGTTGAAATTTCTATTTTGATCTTCTCCCCCACTTTTTTTCCACAAGTCCTTGTTTAATTAAGAACAAATACTTTAAATTAAATGTCTTACAGGAAAAGGCATAGTATATTTACAGAATCAGATCCAGCTTTATTTTACCATTCTGTTATAGAACCATACTCACCTTTTCCTAAACACAATGATATCTTGGTTTATAAGTTATCATCATTTAATTTTCTTTTGAATCCAGTATTAACTGTGAAAGGGAGCTGAAATCTGATGGGGCTCTGTATTTAGCTCTCTTTTCCGTAAGTGGAAACCATCAAAACCAATAAAAAAGAATGGGAAATGACCAAAAATCAGACAGGAAATACCAGTTCCTATGGAACAGCTCATGAGCTCCAGACTCCTGGTGAGAGGGCAATTGAACCAGCACAGTGCTTCTGAGGAGGCCTCTGCTCCCTGCTTCCAAAATCTGCAGCTGTGCAGGCTCTCAGAGGCCCTTGGTGTCATCCAGATTCCCTGATTGATGCTCCTCTGAGCCTGTACAAAGGCAGTGGCACCCCAGGCCCATGGGGAGTGCTGCCTCTGTCTCTAGAGGCACAGAGTTTTATTTGGATACTGAGCTGGAGCTGCATAGTATGGGATGGGAGAATGATCTGCCCCAAGTTTACAAAAAGCACAAAGTAAATGGATATACATCCCTGCAAATACAGGAAATCCCAAGCTCCTTCATGTTTCCCCTCACAGCTGTGTGAAATGATTTCTTGCAGTTTAGCCTTAATCATTTCAGGTCTTTTTTTTTTTTTTTTTTTTATGTGTGGCATCATGAATGTTCATTTTCAGTATTTCCTTATTACAGTGTATGGTATCTTGCATCTGTACTGATTATTATTCTTTGTTAGTTTAGAAGTCTTGCTTTATCCAGAGAAACAGAACAGAAAAATAACACCATTTTGAATTGCAGCTCTCCCCCTTTTTATTTTTAAAAATACTGCTTCTGTAAAAACTGTGGTAGGAGAAAAGAGGGGGCTTACTGTTGTCTCTGGGGGTAAAATAGGCAATAGACCAAAGAAGACTAAATTTCTACTTAGCAATGATTTTATTAATGAATCCCAGTAGAGTTTTAACAGCCAAGCAGGATTTCCTCCTATTGTGATTCTCAGTGACCTCCAAGAAATAATTCCTTTAGTGTAGCATTCACATGACATTTTTCTGATTATAGGCTTGTAATAATTACATGTTTAGCCCCAGAAAGAATTGCCATCAAGATTTAGTAATAGTGCCAGGAGAGTGCTTGTACACCTTTTTATGTAAATTGTTATTTTATAGTCTCTGTTGTCCCGAAACGTTTGGAGAGGCCATTGAACCAAATCCCCAAGAGCTCTAACTATAAACCAAGACTGAACTTACAGAGCAGGTGCTCAGTGTGCCTAGTAAAAGGTCCCACACAGTTGAAAAGAAGCCATATCTGAAGGGGGAAATGGAAAAATAAGAAAATATTTGGTAAATGGTGTTTGGTCCAGGGTAAAAAATAAATACTTTATTATGTAAGTGTCAGTGCCTTTAAAGTTATTCATATGAAAGATGCAGAATTTAAATAAATTTCACAGTGTTTCCATGGATATTACCAACAAGTGTAAATATCCTCTATGGAAAGAAGAGGAGCAGGAAGGTGTGATGAGGAATGTTAATTTCATGTGTTGCTCAATGGCACCAATGTCATCGTCATTTCTAAGCATCTGGCTCCTTAGCTAGAAGGGATCCAATGAAGTCAGGGACCCAAGAAAGTCACTCAGAACGTTTCCGTTGTGTAGGAGCTTCTTCGCAATGCATCCTCCTGAAAGAGCAAAGTTGAAAGAACCATGTTGGATTTTTCATGTACAAATCTCATCCAGCTAGTATTTGCATTTCAAAATTATGTGATGGAAATGTTACAGCAAATGCATGTCCCGTACAGCTTGCACCATCTATACATCACTTCACTGAGGTAGTGAATCCAGGGCGTCCCTTGTAGAAAATGCAGCAACTAGGGATATCTGCATAGTTGCTTTATGTTGTTTGGAGGGTGACTTGTAACTTTTTACATACAAATGCTGATTGATTAAATATACTGTGTTGTTGGATGCTAGATCTTTTTAAGTCAAACTAGCAATTTTGTCATTAGTTATTGTTTAGTCATTCTTGTGGACAAAAATTCTGGTCTACCTCACTTTAAGAAAACTTGTTGGGTAAAAGGGAGATGCATTTTTAAAAAAGACACGCTGAGAAGAAAGTCTCAGTGGGTCTTTCTTTTATTTAAAGAAGCAGGCAGGCAGGCAGGCAGGCAGGCAGGAATGAAGAGAGAGGAAGAAGCAGCATTTTTATTTATTAGTTGTTCATTTCAGTTGTTCTCTCTCTCTGGCCCCAGATAAGAGACCTTGGATCCTGGGGCTCTATATGGACTTTGCCCCAGGCACCAGCTTAACATCTGAGCCACTAGGATGCACCGCACTGGGTCTTTTAAACACCAAACTCTTCGTTAAAAATATGATCTTTGTCATTTACAACAGTTCTACATATGTATATTGCCCATGTAATTCACAAGATGAAATTTAGAGTAGTAAAGAACCTAAGAGGTTGTTTCTAAGTAGTAGTTTTCTCCAGCACATCTTGCTGATGGGTAAAGATTGTGGTGATGTGTTTAGCAGATTTCAAAGCAGCTAGTTCTAAGGGTTAACAGTTCTTACTGGAAAATGGTCTGTTGGTCTAATGTTTTCTTAATTTTTAACATTGCCAATTCATGTTATTTGCCATTTAGCAACAGACTGAGTCTCTTTCCTTTATAAATCAGTTCTTGAAGCTGAATCCAAGAACAGAGTGAAGTATATTGATATTGTGAATTACTTCCCAGACAAGTGGACTTGAACCAGCTATTGTCTTATGTCTGTCCTTGGCTTAAGGAGATTAGAATTAAACAGATTTTGAGAATAAGACCTAAAGATGACCTTGCCTTCCCTTGCTAACTCCCCTGCCCGTTTATGGATGAACTCTTTGAGACCCCACAAGTTTAAATATCTTGCCCCAAATCATACAAACTGGTTTTGAGTTTAGTTTTGGATCTGGATTCAATAATGAAAAGGCACTTTAATTTCCAGTTGAAAAGTTACTAGTTCTTGTTTTTTGAATATAGTTTTGATCCAAGGATATTTACCATTCGTTCAGTTTCAGCACCTACTGTAGTAGTGGTAACTTGGAAACTGTGAAAAATACTTTGACATTTGACAACCAACCATGTTATAAAAAATTCAGAGGATACTTTCATGAACCTGGCCCTAATTATTGCCGGGTGGGTAACAGTGTCCTTCACTCTTAGCTGATGCTCATAGTTTGCTGCCTTTCCTGTTTCATCTTTGCCCTCCCCCACCTTGATAAGATGGAGCTAGAGTCACCATTGGAGGCAATTGGACATGGTTTTGAGACCATTGCATACCTAAGGTATCTTGGGTAAGTTGCCCAACCACTGAATTAAAGTTCTCCTTCCTTCTTGTTGTTGTTGTTTTTCTTCTTTTTTTTCTTTCTGATTGCATGGCATTACTTACCTCTGAAGGATGTTGGAGTATAAAGCTATGACTCAGAGCCGTGCATACCTTGGTAGCCTAGCAGAAGTCTCTCACATCCATGGGGGAGGAAGGACACTATTCATCTTCGTTTTCTCATCTCTTTACTTTTCTCATGATCATTCCTCAAGAAATCAGTCATTTGCCAATTAAGAAATGAACACCTTCTATTCTATTACTGGTGCTATAGAATCTGAAGATGCTCCCCAGTCCTCAGCATTCTGTCCAGAGACAAACAGTGGCAGCAAAGATGGAAAATGAAATAGTAGATACACACACACTGTGTCATGGAGATGGCCTTCTTAACTCTTTCTGCATCAAGAGAAATTGACATTGGAGGCAGATCTGGAGGAATCCCCCAGGAAAAGAGGGACTGATATGGAGGGAAGGAACTTGAAGGAGGGAGGGGGCTTCCTGGCAAGTGCAGAATTTGTACTGCTTTCATAAGCAGTGGCAGGGTTGGTCTTTGAATGTTCTGAAGTGGCGAACTGGCATCAGATTATTGAAGATGCCTTGGAAAATTTCTCCAAATTAAAAAGAAATTTTTTATAGGAGGAAGATGGGAGGTTACAAATTTCTGTTCATACTGCTTTTTTTTCTAGCTTGAAGTTCTTCTATTCTAAAAGACCAAGAGAACATGACTGGTTAATAGTAGTCTACATTCTTTATGCTGCAGCTTATCTCTTTCTTGCTCCAAATATAGCTTAGAACCTTGCTTTCCTCTCTGCTTCCAAAAAAAAAAAAAAAAAAAAATTCATGCACTTCAGCTAATTTTGGGGTTTATCCCCTGACAAAGTTCTTTGTGGTTTATACCACATTTTTAATTTCCTCCTTGGCTGTGAGCCTGCCCTCCAATTTTTAGATGAGTGGTTTTAAGAACGGAACTACCCATTAGTCAGATAAATTGTTTTGGGTGATGCTCTTAGCTTTCTCAGATTATCATCAAATTGTCTCCTGTGTCACAAAATCAGTCATCTCTTTGAGTTGTGTAATGTTTTTTTTGGACTTCTCAAAACTTATTCTTGACAGTCTATAGTCTGCTCTACTTATTATTCTCTTTGTTATCTTATTAAGAGTTTGAAATCATATTCTCACTTTCTTCCAGGGTTCTTCACTATTTGACTGATTAGTTAATCTATGGTTAGTATTTTGGATGAATTTGATTTTCTTCACACTTTTCCAAAACTTTTATAAATGAGCCTATATTAATTTTCCTTAAGAATAAACTGTTATTAATTAAAATAAAATCGAGGATGAGAGCTTTTCTTACTAATTCTTCAGTGGCAGGTCAAGAGTTCTTAGGACATGCTTTTAAAATTCTAGAATACCTTGAAGTTTTCCTCTACATCTTGGTTCTGTACAAATTTGTGATTAAAAAGTAAGAAAGTTGCATTGATATCTTTAGTCTCTCTGGACTGTAAGTGGCAGACCCTCACAGCAATGCGTTGTCTAATTTTCCTACTTCTTTGCACCAGATTTCTTCATTGTTGCCACACAAACACACATTTCCTCATTTAAAATAATTTTTGAACAAAGAGTGTCTTTAATTGATGGCCTTACATTCCACTGACTTGTCCAGCCTTGGTCTTGTAAAGAATTTTGTTCTTTTTTTGTGGTCATTCTTGGTCTAATGGCGCATAAAAGTTAGAGTTTTGGTGTGTTTTTAGCAACTTCTCTGTCACATGACCTTGAACTTCTAGGCACTCTGCTGCTTTCTATGTTGTACAAGTCTCCAGAAGGAAGGGATTTTGTGGTTTAAAAATTCCTTCTATATTTCCTAAAAATACAATTCCTTTATTGGGTTGGCACTTGTCATCAAAGCAGTTGTTTTCAAAGCAAAGTTACTGACAAGTTTTAAATGTCCATGCAAATCCTTTCTTGAGTTTTTTCATTTTGTGTGCTTTCATCTTTAAAATAACTAAGTAAAAATTTAAGAGTTCCTGAAATTTGGTATCTGTAAGTGAAAAATTAGTATTACGTGCCATTGAAGATTTGAGTTCAGTATTCTGTCTCTATATGACCTAGTACTTGGCAAGGCTGCAAATCAGTGGCAAGTATGTCAGTGCAAGTAGTTTTCATTCAAGTACATTTTGAGAAGGATGTTTTGTCAGTATAAGATCAGTGTGGTCTTGAGTTGATTGTGGTTTTCAAGTGCTGCTTTTGTTCCAGTTTTAAATTATAAATAAGTTCATTTGGCTTCATCATTATCAATTTGCAGTGGCATTGTAGCAAATGCATTAACTTATGCTAATTTAACTATGAATGTTTGCTTAAACCTAGTTAACATTTTTTTCGTGCAACATTCCCTTAAATACGAGATCCATTTCTTCTGATAGTCAAAGAAATAAAAATCTCTTCCAACTCTGCAGGATAAAGTGTCAGCAATGGGCTTCATGAGAGTTAGTGCAGAAACCACATGTGTTGTGTATTGTGTGGTCTGTTTAAGTAATTTCCAGGTTGATTTTGTCTTAGGCTTAGCTTTGAGTTTAGAAACCAAGCCTTGCATAAAAAGCGATACCATGCTGTTGTGAATTCTTTGGTCAAATATACAGTGTGTAGTGATCTCCTTTATTATAAATAGTGTTTTGGGGTAATGTTTTCTACTAATGAACCTTTAAATTAGGTGTATTTTGCTGTTTAAATATGAGTCATTCATGACCCTGTTTCCAAATAGATACATATTTGCACCCTCAAATTTTTTGTACAGTATATTTTTGTCATAGAGTTTGTTCTGTTGGAAAGTAGTAGTAGCTGAGAAATGTAGGCCTTGTTAAATAATTTGGAGATACATCGGTTCAAAGTAAAGCACTTTTTATTTCCCAGAGGTCTGAGTCTATGGGAGTAGTGATATGTTGTTTACTTCCGGATATCCATCCAACTGATCAGTGATAGAATTAAGGCTCTATTCTTCTACTAATATGAAAGCTTCTAATTGAAAATGCAAGGCACTTATGGGCACTTTGACTCCATCAAATTAATAAGAAGAGCATTAAGAGCCCAATAGATACTTGGCCAAAGGGCCCAAATGGGCAGTTCACACAGAGGGAATTAATTAGTAAAAAGCTATCAAAAATGTTGCATAAACCTAGTATTCAAAGACTTATACATTAAATTATTAACTTGTAGCCTATTAATTGGAAAACCAAAAATGGATAACATACCTGATGCTGTAAATTTACAGCAACCTACTGCATTTGGATATTACTTCCGATATAATGCAGAAGAGTTCATTTCCTTTGAAAAGAAACTTGGCAAGATTATCAAGAAGACCAAAAAAAAAAAAGAAATGTTCCTACACTTTTAATTCACTCCTCTGGGATACTGTCCTCTGGGGGTACTATTTATTCATAGTCAATTAGAATTATGAGTGAGGCTATTCAGCCTGCATTATTTAGTTCTGATATCATCAGAATAACTTCAGAAGGCTAGCAACAGGAAAATCATTATGAAAGCCACAGTTTATCTTTTAGGAGAAGTAATGTGTAGTCATTGACTGCATATAAAGACTATATAAAGTGAAAAAAGGTTATGTTAGTGAAAAAAGACATGTGTGCTATAATTGAACTATATTAAACCTGCTGCTGTTACTGAAATTTTTATTTGTTGAGGGGAGGGGAGTTTATAGATGTGTTGTTTTTTAGAGGAAGAAATTAAAAAAGGAAGAGGAAGAAGAATTTTTAAGGAAGGAAGGAAGGGAGGGTATACTTTTTGTTTATTTTTGGTTATTCCCCTACTACCAGGTCTTGAAACCCAGTCGGGCTTTACGTGGTCCACACCCCAGCTACCAACTTAGCACCTGAGCCTCCAGAGCACACTAGATGTATTTTTGTTTTAATAATTAAAGGTAAAGAAAACATTAAAGAGCTAGATAGGCTATGGTAGAATGAAAATGAGATGTTAGGTTAACTTTAATCCAAGGGAATGTGTCAGCGTCTTTTGATGTGTTGTCTGGTTCTGCTAGCAGTTCATTGTTGCGTAAATGGAGCTAGCTTTCTTAGATGACTTGGTATGAATGAGAAGTAATTTTGGTAGTTTAACATGTTCAGGTCATATTTTATTCCATCTTCTGACTGTGTCTGTTTGCAAAAGTATTTATTGCAGTTGTGCTTTTTGAAAATTATAAGCTATAGAGCTATGTAGAATATATTTTTTGTAAGTATTTGAGTTGATCTTCGAGTATTCACAATTTTGACTATTTCTCCTCACTTTAAGGTTTTTTGTCATTTTTATTTACTTCATTTGCAAAGGTATTATCCTATCTTTGAAATTGTCCATTGATATCTGTAATTGTGAAAAAGATTCTTAAGTGTTTCATTAGTGACTCCTGTTTTTAGGGAATATACAGTTTATTACTACTTTTTAAAACTATAGTATGCATCTCTCAAAGCTATCCAGTCCTCACTAAATATTTACTGCTACACATTTTTGGATGAAAGTTTAAATTTGCATAGATTCTTGTACTGTAGGTGTACCTTAACCTAGAGAGGTACATCTGCTTCATACTTTGTTGACCTCCCAGTTATGTTTTGTATGTGTGCATATTTCCCTTTTTCTAGAAGAAAACTTCCTTGATAGACAATGTTACCTTGATAAAAATATACGGAAACTTTTGATAGCATTTTTGTTGTGTTACTGAGTGTATTTTAGGACAAGGTTTACTTGAGTCAGTAGGCACAGTAGTCGTTCACAGTGACAGACAGTTTAATCTATTTAAATTTGCATCTAGGAACCTCATCGCTGAGTTACATTTGCTTTTTGTGAATGAGAAAAAATGCAGGCAGAGCTAAATTCTGCTTCTGGCAGATTTTTTCTCAAATTTCTTCAACACTTACTTTTTGATTTGTTTCTTTGGTTTCTTACTGTACTCTCTTTGTATGATAACTGAAAAAAGGAAACCGTATCTATTGATTTAGATAACTATCTGGTTAACATCTAGTGGATTTCAGGCACTTTGAGAAGTACTTGGAGATACATGGTCCTTAGTGCTTACGTATTTTAGAGGATGTTTTAGAAAATAAGCTTAATTTTTGCTTTTAAAATTTAATAATTTAATAACTGTAAACCTAAGTTTTAAAAATTACTGGTACACTATTGTTATATATACATAATAGGGGTTATATTTATATAATCATTGAGGAATTCCTCCTCCCTCCCTTAACTTCCTCCAGAAAAGTTTACCAGTCTTCCAGATGGGTGACTTTTGGTACCAATTCAGAAAAATTACCTTTTGTTTCAGGCTCAACCACTTAGTACGTATGTCCCAATGTATTTATTGATCTCTTTTTAGACTTGTTATTTTAAAAGATTCAAAACATAGTCATTATCCTAATGGATCTTACAGCATTCATAGTAGAAAAATCAAGTGAATGTCAGAGAACAGGACTGAGGACACAGGGAGCTTTGACTGCAGGGAGGAAGTAGAACTTGGTGTTGGCAGTGTCTGAATAACACTTGAGGTCTGGAGACAAGTTTGAGCAAGGTGTAGTAAACAACAGATATAGTAGTGGCATAGAAGGTGGTTGATGGGAATCATGGAAGGCATAGTAGGAAAGACTGTGGCAGATCTCACACAGAAATGTGGGAATTTCTCCCTTGTTTAAAATGTGGGGATCCAGTGGCATATTAAATGGGTGAGATTCCTGATTCTGTTTTAGGAAAACCGTGTTGACAGGGACCTATAGGTTAGATTTCATGTGGAAAGGTGGTAGGAGGTAGACAGCAGACCTCAGATGAGTACTCTGACATTAGGTAGTTCACTGCCTAATGATCATCTGAAAGGAGATGCTGGTGAAAATAGAAAGGGCTCCTGCAAGAGACAGGTGTACTTCTTTTGATATGTGTGAGAGGGAGTGGTGAAGATGCTGCCTAGAGTTTAGACTAGGAGATAGAGATAAAGAATTATTCAATAATAACTCAGTTTCAGATCAATAATTTTCTTATCCGTGCATATCAGTTTTCTTATCTGTAAGCTACAGAATTAACCTACATACTCCCTTAAACATAAGTGTAATGATTATCTACATTTTTGTAAACTTTTTGGAGGACAGTCCTGATCTGAGGTCTGAGGATAATTTCAGGCCTTATAACTCCATGTATGTAGACACACACATACAGTTATTTTTCTGTGTTTGAACAAATATATAGAAAGCTGGTTGGATTTTATCACTGCCATGTATATTGTGCCTGATTTCATGAGTTACTTTTTTTGGTTGATATTTAGAGTTTTCGTTAAATGTTATTCTTTTGTAGAGCAGTGCATCTCAGACTTTATTGTGCACAGTGGGGTTCTTGTGGAAATACAGATTCTGAGATTTTGAATCTCAGATTCTGAGACTTATAGTTCTAAGAGTCTTCATTTCAAGCTCCCAGGTGGTGCTGATGCTGCTGGATCTTTAGGGAGCAGGACTAGTAAGACTCTGCAGGAAGTAGGCTTCTACCAAAATTACATACTTTGAAAATTATTTTTTGAAGGTAGGAAGCAACTTCATTGCTCTAGGATTTAGTGTTATCTTGATATTGCTGTGAAGGCAGATTCTGTTTGTTGCGTGCTTTCTAATATTGCTGAAATAGCAAAAAGAGTGATCTTTCCCTCCTTTTATGAGTTTATAAAATAGAAATTTTAATATTTAGAAAAAGTTTTACCTAGTGAGATATAACTTGACATTTGGATAGTGATACTTTCTATACTGCTTAATAATAGCTGCAAAATACATTAGTTTCCAAATGACTTTTGGCAAGCTACAATTCAGAGTAGACTCAAGAAAAAGTTGAGGTCATAGCTTCACACATAATGACTTCTTTTTATTTCTAATCAAGAAAACACAGTGAAATAAAATTTCCTGTGAAAAATTTTGGAATTGGATTAGATTAGTGACATTTTAAATCTATGTGTCTGTCCTACCTCGGTGCCAAATGATTGGAACCCAAAGTGACTGTAATGCTTAAGAAAGTAACCATGGGTAGAGAATGAACATTTGTGAGAGCTTGCCTCAAGATTATATTTCTTTTAGGGAAGTATCCATGAGTAGACATTTTAAATAAGGGAAAATACAGAGAAATCAATTTTTAGAACAGATCAAGAAAGCGTTAAATTAGTCTTAATTTTCAGTATCTGCTTTCATTAAGTTGTCTGTACCTTTTGGAAAATGACATGCTTTATTGCTTTATGGCTAGCATTTAAGGTACTTTTTATATATTTACATGTATTGATAGTCTGTCTTTACAAGACTGACCTTATTAAATTGATTTCTGCCTTTTATTGTATTAAAAATGTTTATGTGGAAATCTGAGCTATGACCTTGGTATGTGAGATGGTAGGCCCATTGTGATTATTTAAACATGTATTTTAGTGATCTGGTAAGATAATTACTTGGATTACTTTCCATTCACATTTTGAATATAAATTGAGTCAGGGGACAACTTCATTCTTGAACTTTGTGTATAATATTCTTCATTCAAACATCTAGAGTAGTTGCATTTGTCCTGGCTATTTAAAGAGTTACTAAGTTGTAAAGTATCCACCCTTAGTGGCAACAACAGAACTTTATGTTTACATATGAATGTCAGTTGTTTACTGCACTGAAGATATTCCTTGTGCCCCAGTCCTGTTCATACTGACAGCTGCTGATGGGCCAAACTGCCTGCCAGTTGCTTGGACAACTGCTTCAGTATCAGACAGAGGAACTTTGCCCCAACATGGAGGGTTTCAAAAAGATAAGCTGTCTTGAGAGAATGAGTTGGAAACCTGATAATATGCACCATGCAAGATTTGTATTTATGTCATCTGATCTTGTATGTAACCAAACATAATCATTAGCTTATTCATTTAATTCAAATGAAACTGAGTGTCTATGTTCTGCTGCATTAAAATTCAACATTAGTTGAGCTTGGGCTGCAGTATGTTTCTTAGAGAGTTTTTTGAAAAAGCAGAAACTCTGAGAGACGCATCCTAGCACTCTGCTGGTCAGAATGAGAGTTGGCAGTCCTCCCTTTCAGAATGAAAACATTTCTTCTTTGCCTTTGTAAAAGGAATCCATGATTTCTTACCACTGCCAAGACTTGACCTGAAGTTGTTTCTAAATGAGACCAAACTCCATTGACTTATCCTGGTGAGCTCTTAGGAAACAGAATCATTTTGAGTTGCTGTACTCCTGCCAAACTCTATTAAACGTGGTCTGGCTCACCTTGTTGAAAAACTCTTGTGTGTGTCCCTAAAGGGACAGAATATTTATTTTTATCAGATCAGTTCCTTAAATATATGTGCCTGGACATGTGTGTCTTTGCCTAAGTGCCTATTGCTTCATAAGGTACACCACCAAGTAGTAAAGAATGAAGACTGTTTCTGGGCTGGCATCAAAACCAAAAACCAAAGAAAAGACTTCTGTGGTCAGGACTGAGAGTTTTCTGTAAGAATTTTTTGTTTTAAAAATGATTTTGCACTAATATCCTGCTGACAGAAACTTCCTGCTGTTTTCATGGTCGTGACCTTGGTACTGGCAGCAGTAGTGGCAGCAAACGCCGAGTGCACCATGCACAGTGCTCCACAGAACAGCAGCCTGGTTTGCTTGGTGTGATTGTTGCTGGAGTCCCGAGAAGATGAAATGAGGGGCTGAATGATGTGGAGCCAAAGCGCCAGTATGAGCACCCCGCATCACTGTCCTGTTGAATGGCTTCAGTTACCTGCAGTAGTTTGTTTACTTTGGTTTTCAAAGAAAGATCAAAACGTTTTAATCAATCTACTTTTGGTATCTACTTAAAATGAGTATTATGTATTTACTTTTGGGTAGTTTCCTGATGAAAATCATGAATGCCTGTATGTTTTGTTTAGCAGTGCCTTTTTTTTTTTTTTTTAAATTTTTAAGTAAAGGTGCTTGTAGGTAGGCAGGGTAGGTAGGGTAGGTAGGCAAGAAGAGACAGGAGGAAGAGCTTTTTATTTAAAAAAATTTTGTTTGTCATTTTGATTGTTCCTCCTGGCCTCTGGTCTCAAACTTGGGTCCTTGTGATGTATGTTGACTGCCTCTAGTGTCCACTAGTCCAACAGGGCATGCCTACATGGACACGTTTTAATACCATATCTTCCCCTCTCCTTTCCTTCCTCTCTTCTTTCTTTTCTCCCTCCCTTCTTTTTCTTCTTCATTCTGCTTCTTTCTTCTCTTCCTTTCTTCGTTTCCTTCCTTCCTACTTCATTTGAGAACAACTTCATAGACTTACGGAGTTTTGAAGCTTCCCAGAGAAGGACACCTCAAAACCTTCCCAAATGCAGAGATGTTGTTTAGACCTGAAAAATCATAGGGTCCAGGGATGGCAAGTCCATGGCCTCACATTACAGCTTAGCTTTCTGGGTTGGAGAGAGGTCTTCTCTGCCTGGAGTCTCAATGTAACCTCAGTCTTTGCAGGCTGCCACTACCAGATTGGAAATGAAACTTGAGAAAAGATTTATTTCTCCTATTTATTTTACTTTCAATGCAAAACTTCCAGATGAGGTTTCTATTTCCAGGGTGTGTGTGCGTGGAAGGGTTAAGTGAGGTGGGTGATGGTGGTGGTGAATCATCTGTACAAAGTTACCTACCTGGAAAGTGGCAGGTGAATTTGGACTTCATGTCTAGTGCTCTCCACTTTGGTGGGCCAGCTTGATCTTCTTAGAATGCAGTTCCAGTCACATTTTCTCCTGCTCAAGAAAGTTCTTGAATCCCTTTTACCTACAAACTTCCTCTTGACACATAATAATGAGGTATTGGAGTGAAAGTTACTTAATCAAATCCTGGTAACTGGAATTTGATAATGTACTAGGGTATTTAGCAGGGGTAGTGGGATAAGGCAGATTTCAAAGCTCTGTCTTCAGAGAGTTTATAGGCTAGCTAGGGACTGGAGTTATACAATTACTTTGGGAATATTTAGAACACCAGGAAAAAAAAATGGTACTTTTAATCATAGCCAGAAAGTGTTTTTGAAGTTCAAAGGCATGAGAATTGGTCATTGGTTGGTCAGAACCAGGAAAGACTGTAGGGAAATTGTATCGAGGGGATCTCAATAGGAGAACAGATATGTGGGCATGTTGGCATGGGGGCCTCCAGGATGAAGGGGTTTTGTGTGTTTGAGGTACAGGGAATAGTTGGGTAATGTAGTTGCAGATGGAAGACACAACTGGGAAATTGTTGGTCTCATGTAGTAGAGGGTCTTGAATGTGAGACCTTCTGCTGATACCTAATTTAGGAGTAATTAGGAGTCACTGAAATTTTTTGAGCAGGGGAATTAAGCGATTGGGACTGTAGTTGAATAAGATGAAACTGACTTTGGTGGTAAGGGTGATCTGGAGAAGCCCCCCCCCCCCCGCCCCCAAATTCTAATTAGTGTCACTTAGGAAAAGAGCCTCAGACACTTGGCATCTGGAGGTTTAGGTAAAAAAGGCACTTAGGGCTCACAACCAATTTCAGACAAAATGGATGTTGTCAGTCTAGGAAGTGGATGTACTGGAGCAAAACCAGCTCTTAGAAAATAATGTGGCAATTGTGATTGTTAAAGCAAGCATCTATCAAGTTAATTAGAAGACACATTAAAGGAAATTATTCTCCTAAGTATGGAATGATTATGGTGTGTCT
Source organism: Solenodon paradoxus (assembly GCA_004363575.1). NCBI lineage: Eukaryota > Metazoa > Chordata > Mammalia > Eulipotyphla > Solenodontidae > Solenodon > Solenodon paradoxus. The sequence continues at coordinate 164,195 of RJWH01000573.1, forward strand.
CTGTGTGTGAATTTGATAAATGTATAACTGAAGAACACTGGTTTTAGTTTTATGCAAAATAAAAATTGACATTACAGAATTTTGTCTAATGTAGTTTTTTAAAATTCTCAGTAATCAATCTGTCAGGATTAATGATTGTGCTGATGTATCACCTATTTTTTAAAGACCTTTGAGTTATTTGGAGCATTTTGGTTGATTTTTCATGGTATGTTAAAGCTTTAGAAGTATCGTTCTATTTTTAAAATGAGAGAATTGAGAAAAATTGAGGTCAGTTTATTTGCATAATTCTCCTAAAGTTGAAATCATATTATGGAAAATAAATCAATTATACATACTTTATTGCTGTTTTTCCCCAGCTAATCTCCATAATTGTTTGGTTAAGAAGTCTTTTTTTCTACCTAGGCCACCCTTCCCAAATGCCTCCTCTTCTCTCTCTCTTGAAACATACTTTATCTTTTCCAATCTCACTCCTACTCTCTTAGCCCTGTTATTCTTTAGTGATCATAACATTTCCAGTGTACTTATAACATGTATGTTACCCATGTGTGTCCATATCAGACTGTGAGTACCTTGAGGACAAAGCTCTTGTTTATCTTGCACCTCAGTGTATATGCACTTAACAGATGTCAAATAAAGGATCAATGTATGCATGTATGTATGGTAAAGTTGGGTGAGCTTTGGGGAGTAAAATGAAAACTTATATGCAGATATCTGATGAGGGTGATAGATGATTGTCACCCTTTCCCCTTTTTATATATTAGAAATGTGAGACTTAGAGAAGCTAAGTACCTAGCCCATGTCATCCAGAAAATGGCAAAGGACTTTGAAGAATGCATTGATGACCTGTTTTTTTCACTTATAGTATAGGCGGTGCTGGGAAAGCAGCTGAAGTTTCACTATTAAGGCTAGACATGTGCTGAGCCTCAGGATCTTTTGTTCAAATGGAACCTGGAGATATGAATGCAGAGACTGTAATAATAATTATAAAGCTGTGTCCATTGTTGGGGTAATGTCTTAAGTGAAGAGTAATTGATGAAACTTTAGTGTGTGGGAAAAAGGTGGAGACCCCATAATGTTCACCACTCTACAGAAATGCGGCTGTAAATGTGATTGTGGTAGGAGGGCTGACTGCCTTCTTGGTGATGCTAAATTTGATGTTCACTTCTTGGAAACTTCAGTTAAATCAAGTGAAGGTTATATTTTAAGTGAGAACTTGATTGTAGGATGGGTAAATGACAACTTCACAGATTTGGTATGGGTGGTGGTCTGAGAGCTGTATTTACAGTGCCATTGGAAGTACACCAACATGGAGCATATAGAAGCCCTGAGATCCTACTGTGCCCCCAATACCTGTGTAGGTAGTTGCAAAGCATGACTCAGAACAGAATGCGGACCAACTTGGTGAAGTCTTGTTGATAGTGGCATTGATATGAGATTGAGATGGGGAAGATAATAGAAGTCTTTCAGCTTTGGCAGGATGCAGAAGTCAAGGGAGTTTATCCCCTCCATAGGGGAGGTGATGAGCATGTGTATTCTCAGGTGGGTTGTAAAGTGTGTGCACCAGTGCTAAAAGTGAACCAGAGTTTAGTGTTGGGAGCTGGATATTTACCTGTTTCTGCCTCAGGTAAGCGCACCCATCAGGGTTGTCAGCACGCCCAGGGTGGAGCCACACCCTGATTGTGCTCAGCAGGTGGTGGCATGTGTGTAGGGCTTTAGGTGCCAGGGACCAAACTTCACCATTCAAGTCAGAGAATAAAAGTGGGCCAGGGCCAACTCAGGTCTTTCTCATTTTCACTTCATCTGTGACACTCTCGGTATCATTCTAGGGCTATCTGTCAGAAACTTGAGCCATAGAAGATTCTTAGACCACTTAGGCCCAGTTAAATGAGGGAACTGACAACATAAGGAGACCAATTTGATAAAAATTTCATGAAGAATTTTGCATGCATTTTTTAAAATAACAAATTTATGCTGCTTATGGAGTTTTTTTTTTTTTTAAAGAGAGGAAGGAAGGGAGGGGAGGATAAAGCACGTTTATTTATTTATTCATTCATTAATTCATTCATCCCTGGCCCCAGGTTGTGCACCTCAGTCCTTGGGCTGTATGTGGTCCACACCCTAGTCACTCACTTAGTTCCTGAGTCATCAGTATGTGCCATTATGGAGAGATTGGAATCTCATCATGTAACATTTTGTATTTTTATCCCCCCACCCCTCCATTTTTATAAATTTGGAGAACATTCAAAATGTAGAGAACATTTCCTACTTTAAAAACCATTAATGTTTTGTTATATTATTTCAAACACTCCTAAAGGTTTATATATTTCTTTGTATGGATATAGTTTTTATACAATTTTTCTTTTTTGATATTTAATTTGTTTTCACAAATAACCCTGCACTAAACTTGTTTTTCTGTAGACACTCCCTAAATATCCACTATTATCATTGTATTCTAAAAAGGAAATTATTGGATCAAAGGAAACAAACTATATATATATATATATATACATGTATATATATAAAATCGTTGCATTACTTTAGAGAAAGGCTGTAATTTTAGTCTCATCAATGTACTACCATTATGTGAAATTACATGATTTATTTGACCTTTATCTAATGGTATAATTTTAATAAATTTGCTAAGTTTGTTAGACAAATTATAATTTAAAAAGTCTCTTGTTACCTTCTACTTCCTGGGACTTTCCTGAGGGAGATGTCCCTTGCTGACTTGGATCAGAACTGTTTGCAACCAAAACACCCAAAGAGATCTGGATGCTGCTTTTTAAGAAGCTTCTACTTGTATTAACAAGAAGTCATTATGAAGTAACCTCTTATTAGCTCAGTTAACAAAGTTGAATTAAACAGATGAGTCATTTGATTCTTCTCATTCTGCAGGGGTGTCTGGCACACTCTGGGAGCCCATCACTGTCACTTGTATCTCCAGAACTGCTTGTTCCTCATCCCTACCTGAGTGCACCTGAAGGAGTTGTGACAGTAACCAGTGCTGTGTCTGCTCCTCTCTACCACATTAATCTTTTCATTTTTTCCCCAGGCCCTTCTTACCAACCAAAGTTATCTTAAATTTTTGATTCTGTCCCCATAGAATCCAAGCACTTTTTCTGGTCATGTGAAATCCCTAGAATCAGGCCTATAAACAGTTGCTAAATATACATGTTCTTGGAATGAACTCCAGGGGCTGTGGAGACCAATGCAGACATTTACCCCTCATCAGTTTGTCCCAAGCTACTTTCTCAGAGCCTCTTCACGAATACCGTGTGCCGCTACCTGGTTCCTGGTGTGCTGCTGCTTGGGGCCCCTTCACTGGGATGTACCCTATAACACCAAGTCTTGGTCTGGGAAAAATCTTGAGTCTTTCAAACTCAACTCATTTCTTTGCATGTCTCCTTCACGAAACTTTTCTAACATCCTCACAGGCTATATAGTATTTACTTTTATGAACCTCTGAAAGTGTTGTTAGTTATCTTAAAACTACCCTGTAACTCTGTGTCTCATAGTCTCTTGGTCCTGTAGGTTAGAGACTCTTTGCTCAACATTTTATTTATACTCAGGCAACTGAAGAGCTGCTGCATCTTCCACTGACAGGTTTTTGTTTCCCAGACTCCTTATTTTTCTTTCTGAAAAATTCTCCACATCTCTCATCTTACATCCTAAGTTGTATTTTTCTTTTGGTTTGTTAAGTACTTAATATATTAAAACTGGTAGGAATCTTGGTTCTAGAATGTGTACTTGTACTGTTATTGTTCCATTAACTTTTGCTCTGGGAGTGTCAAGTCAGCTTTGGGGCCAGTAGCAAATGTAGATAATTGTTTCCTGATTAGGAGTCAGGTTTGACACTTCCTATTGAAATGTTTTGCTGTCTGGGATATGAAGCAGATGGTCGCTTATGGCAGAACAGATGTCTGTATTGAATCGGGGCATTTTAATCTGCTTTATACCTTGAAGTGTTTCCCTTGGCAAATACTCACTTCTGACCTGCCTGTTTCAGCTTTGGGTGATTTCCCCCTGTTAAAGGACTGAATTAATCCTTACAAAGAAATCTGTTAAATGACTAGTAAAATATAAATAATTCAAGATTGGCTAATCCACATGCTTATACCAATGCAAGTATAGTGTCTTGATTGACTAGATAAAGGGGTAATTCACTAATAAATACACAATTATAATACACAGATTCTTGATTAATAACACTAAAATTAATTTTGATTAAATAAAGTTTGATTTTTCAGAATCTCTGTTGTGTGGTGGTATCAGTGCTTAAAAGCATGGACTTAAGACCTGTGTAGCCTTTAGGCAAATGACTTAATAGTTTCAGTGCTTTAGTTTTCTTATCTATAAAATGGGAGTTGGAGAGGGAGTATAATAACTACTTACTTTTAAGATTGAGTGAGGGATTTTATGAGTTAATAGATGAAAAGTGCTGAGAGGGCCTCCTGGTTCATAATAACTACAGAAATGGTAACTGTTATGAGTATTATTTTTGTATCATTAACATCATTGTCATATGAGGTCACAGCTCTTACTGCTCATGTGTTTAGTACAAAGGCTGGAAGAAGAATCATATCTTTATAAGAAGTGCCCTTCTGAAAGTGGCTGGCCCTCTGATTTGTTTTTTTTTTCACTCCTTCTAAGATGCTGGATGAGCCAGCTATTACCTGGAATGCATGGAATATCTGTGGACTGTTTTAGTGTGAAACTGTATGTTTGGGGATGTCTTGTTTAGATTTGAGTCTGAACCTTCACTCAAGTTTTATATGCGTCTTTGAGCATAGAGAGGTTGAATACAGGTTATTAGAAAATCTGTGTCTTGACTTTGAGGTGTACTTTTGAGGGACAGATATGTCCTTTCTCAATGGGAGGTACTAATTCTGTCTCATAAACTACCAAACATAGGAAATTTAATCATCAGCAAATATGTGCTTTTCATGCTGTGAGTAGTACAAAGTCCTAAGAGGCCTAAACCTGCCCTCCCAAACTTTTGTACTAGATCAGAAGGTGAAGAGCTTTCCTGACAATGCAGACCCTTTATGAAGATGTCTGTTTTTATCTGATTCTGCTTTGATTGAGTACTGTATTGCTGAGCTAGTGAAAAATACAGGACAGCAAGGTGCTTATCTTCAGGTGTCCTGTCTCAGAAAAAAAGTAGCAAAGAGCCCCCTTAGGAAGGAATCTCTTCCACACTTCTAGGTTCAGTTCTGCTTGCACTTTCTTTTCAGCATCAGGTCCCCCTTACCTCTTCACATTCTAGCCTCAACATGCCCCAGATTTTTGGTTTTGGTTGGAACTTTTCATTATGAATATTTTTAAGCATATGAAACTGTCTTTGAAATAAAATAATGAACCTTCAGGTACCTATCACCTGGCTTCAACAACTGTCAACACCTGGACTGTCCTGTTTTATCTGTAACTTCCTTTTCCTCTTCACCCTGCCCCTATTAGATTATTTGAAAGTAACTCCTAGAAAAGCATCTTTTTTTTTTCCTGAAAATCCTCACCATTTTTCACTCATGGATGTTGCACTCACTAGTAGAAGTAGATAGACTGACGGTAACATGTCAAGTGATTTATTATTAGAAGACCATGTATTTAATTAGCAACCCAGATTCAGATTATATTCCTTCAGCTGTTTCAAAAGAAGGGTGTGCCCTGGTGACTCAGGCATTAAGTCTGTGGGTTGAGAGACATAGTCCATGTCAAGTGCAAGGACCCAGGTTTGTGACCTGGGATTGGGCAGGGTGGGGTGGGGTGGCAGTTGGGGCAACCAAGATGAACAACTAACTAAATAAGTGCTTCCTCCTACTCGCTCTCCCTGCCTGCTGCTCACCTTCATTCATTTTTTAAAAATTGTTATTGCAGTAACTATGATTTTACACATTAAAATAAACTTTATATAGGATCCCCATATGTGCACTTTCCCCTTTTCTCAGAGAGATGTCAATCAACATCTTGCCCTACACTAAATTACGAAGTGTTCTTCACCATTGTCCAATGGGCTGTGTCACCACTTGCCTCCCCACCACCCCATACCATTCCCAGTAACCTCAATTCTATTGCAAGTGTCCAAGGGTTGGTTTTGATGCAGAGTTTTCCCCCAGTATTCCAACTCTGACTCTTAACAAGTAACTTTTTTTGACCCACCATCAGCGATCAGACTGCAGTTTCGCCTCCCCCCACAGGATGGTGCTAGTGGGCATCATAGGCAGTTTCTTATGGGAGACTCCTCTTTTTCTTTATATGCAATGGATGAAAAGGGTTGAGAAACAGACTACTGGTGATGATCACATGAACTGAAAACAAGCTCAGCGAGATTATTGACATTTTTATCTTTAAAACTGGCTGGGAGGGGATGCAGTCAGTGTAATTTATTTAAATTTTAAGAAATTGGTAGTTGGAAAATAATTCTGCATAGTAGATAGGATGGCAGAGAAGCTTACAACCTGTATTTTAGCCGAGAGTTGAGTTGGGTTCTAATACTCATGTTTCATCTTCCGAGTACTTTGGCTTCCTTAAGGCTGCTGAGTCCTGAGTGGTGATTCTTGACCCAATATGACTCAACATTTCTCTCTTTCTTGCTCTCTTTTATGAAAGTTTGAAATAATTATAGACTTACAGGAAGTTGCAGTGGTAGAACAGAGCGTATCCTTGTATCTTTTACTCAACCTTCTGCTGTGGTCACAAGAATTCAGCAACTGATTGATGAAGTTGTGTTACATTAGCTACTCACTATCACAGCATTACTGCTGTTATAGGCTCTTGCAAAATAGTAATCAGCTCTTAGACAGTTCTAGGCAATTTCTCCCCAGCTGATACTATAACTGCATTCCTGAAATACTTGAGGGCTTTAAAACTGAACATAAATACTTTATGTTTATGCATAAAACAGGTTTAAACTCAGCATCCAGTAATATATAAACAATTTTACTTATTTGAGTATTTAATGAGACCTTTAGAGATTGAAGCAACTTCTTCCTTCAGAGAGACTCTCTACATATTGCAGGATGTCTGGTATTCCCTGTTCTCTGATGCTAAATGTGTCCAGTGCCTCCCAACCACTGTGCCAACAAAATTCCCAAAATGCCTCCCAAGAATTGGTACCACTCCTTTGAGAACTGCTAAGAGGGGAGGATAAACATGACATTTTATAATGGACACTCCAGTGTGTGCTGCAGAGAAAATTTTCAGTGCATGCAGTGTTTTTTTGAATCAGGATGATAATACTGACGCTCTGATGTGCATTATTTCTTATTAAATGTATACCTCTAATTGTTTTGCAAAATAACACATTCTTTGTTACTTTGTATGGTAGTTGGTAGATTTTTAGATGTGTGACCTCTAGAACTCCTCTTTATGGACTTTTGAATGCCTAGCCCTACTTGCATGATTATTAGAAACAAAATAATTTCGCTATCCCCATCCCAAGATATCAAAACTATTTTGTTGAACATTTGAATTTTTGTTAAGTACTTAGTACCATATAGATGAAAATAAATTTGAAAAAATAAAATGTTTAGTAAAATATGTGTTAATTGTTCTAGAATTTTAGGACTTAAATTTACTATAGGACTGAACTGGATGACTTTTAGGGTTGGAAGCAAAATTATGTTTCTTTTCTTTTTTTTTCTTTTTTTTTAAAAAGGAAAGGTACAGTCAGGTAGGAAGAGAGGAGATGAAGAAGCATTTATTTGTTTTAATTTAGTTGTTCATCTTGGTTGTTACTCCTTTTCCTGGGTCTTGAACCTGAGTCCTTGGGGTGTATGGCACTACATCTGGTGTCCTTATCTCCTAGGTCACCAGAGTTGCCAGAGCTTCTATTTTTATGATTTTTTAAAGATGAGTTCATTTCAATGTTGTTAAGAGTGAAAGCTAAGAAATAAAAATAGCCTTGTTAAGTGAAATTGAATCGCTTTTGTGTGTTTTTTTAATATACACATATATGTATTATGTAAATTTATTTCATGTTTTCTCAAAAACTGTATATAAAGTTACTTATATGTGTGGAAGCAGTTTTTCAAAGCCCATCCTTAAGACAACTTTCTTCCTCATTCATTTATCATGACATACATAATTCTTTTGGTGGCTACCCTGTGCTCCATAGGGCATAGTTTTAGAGAATACAATGCGCTACAAAGATAAAAGTACAACAGAGGTATCATGGAAGGAAAGCGTTTGTCTTTATTATTATTGACTCTCCAGGGAAATCTACTCTTATGTGTCATGAGAGGAATACTAGAATCATTTGACACGAACTAGTAAAAGAAATGTGTTATTTTTTGCCAAGGAAATGTAGGGATTTTGTAGTTTGTCAATATTTCTAAAATGTTTCACTAATGAACATTTTTTTAAAGTAGAAGAGTAATAAGTGAAAATTATTTAATTTTAAACTCACTTAAAGTACTTCAAATTATCCAGATTGTGTTTAACATTTTTAATGTTTGAAAAATAGTACATCCAAATAGTTTTTTTTAATACATTTATATAGTTGAATATTTTTATGCCTTAAAAAAACATGCCTGAGCAATGTTTTATCTTCTGTCATAAGCTCATATGTAAAGATAAATGGATTAATTTGTTATCTAGTTAGTTAGCATTTATTATAATTTAAAAATGATCCCAGCACATTATTGATTAAAAAAAACACTTACATTAACTCATAGTATCTGTGGGCTGGAACTTTGGGTGTGTAATGGCTTTCTCTACGTATGCTCATGAGGTTGCAGCCATCTGAAGGTTTAAATGGGCATGGGGATTTCTGCTTCCCAGTTCACTCATGTTACTGTTGTCAGGAGGCCCCAGTTATCATGGTCAGAAAACCCTAAGTACCTAAGTCATGGGAGTACCTAATCAGTAGGAGGGTCTTATACACCTGGGCTTACAACTAGCAGATGGAGATTAATGGGTACATTTTAGAGACTATCTACCACATCGTTTGCTTATAAATACTATGTAACAGACAATGAAGCTATATATTACTTAGCTATTTATTGTCTGTTATATACTATATATAATATAGTTTGCTAAAGCTTGGTATTAGAGTCAACTTATTGAAACCTGCATATTTAATGACTCTAAAAGATTTTGATGGGTAAAGTAACATTTGCAGAAAGTGAATAAATAATCATTTTTTAAGAAATCCTTAAATATTCTAAGCTCATCTTTAGAGAGACATAGTAAAAGGCTCAGAAGTCTATGCAGAGCTCCTCAATATATTAGAAGATTAAACCATAAGACTATCTTCTTTTTTATTTTCATATGTGAAGTAGTGTGATTTATGAATTGCCATTGTGGATGAGCCCTCATTCTGTAATCCTCTTGAATACTCATTTTTACTTCAGCATTATTATGTTGGCTGACATCCTGTGCTTAGCATTCCCTGCTCAAAAGAATTTAGCCTTGGTTTAGGGCAACATACTGCTGATTTGGTTGTCCCTAAATCAGCTTTCTTCATTTCTTTTTAATACTGATAATCTCTCTCTGCCTTTTTCTAAATCAGCTCTTCTTTTTAATACTGATATTTTTTCTTTTCCATTTTTTCATTTACTTTAAATTTCTCATTGCTAAATGTGTCATCTTTAAATAAAATAATTGAGCCAGGAAGTTCGTGTTTGTTTTCCCTTTTTGCTGATGGGCTAGGGAATGAAAACTGCTGATGGAAATAATCTGGATAAATCTAACCAATAATAATTCTCTTAGTGAGTACAGTCACCTGTGAAATAGTTCTGAAGAGATACTTTGTATCTAGTAGGCAGTATTGATTGGTTAAATTTATGTATAATTTTCTTCTGTGACAAAACCAGTTAGGTTCAAAGTTTAGAGATTCACAACTGTGACTAAAATTCTTTGCCAAACCTATGCTGTAGTACTTTTCTGTGCAGTAGTATATTTCTTTTATTTCCTATTTTAATATTCAGTTATTTTTATTCTGTTTTGATTAATAGAAGTAGAAGTAAAATATTTTTAGTTTTCAATTATCTTCAGTGCCATTGGTTCTGCAGTTTTCCTTTTTCTTCCCTTTCTGCTCTTAGAAGTGGTGAGTATTCAAAGTCATCCTCAATTTATCCTTTGTATAACCTATTCTCTGTGACACAGCCTTCTGTCATGACTGTTTAGCTGTTTCGGTTGTACCCATTAAAATTTATACAATGGGGGAATTCCAGCTTTGCTAAGCCTTCCTTGTTACCCATCACTAACCTAAACTTAAGTATCTTCCAAGTTGTGCCTTTCCAGGGGTTGGGGCTTGGACTCTGTAGTTCTTGCTGTTCTGTAGGGATTTTTTTTTTTTTTTTTTTTTTTACTTCTGTGAATGAATAACAGTGAGATTTACCCAATTGCTTCCAGGATCAAAACTTATTTACATACTGCACTGTAGGTTGAAGGTTCATAGTTCTTGATTGCTCCAGCTAGAAAATGATTCATTATTAGGTGTAGTTTTGTAGAGAGAATGACATGATAGAGGAAAAAGGAAATTACAGGTTAAACAGTGACTCTTACAGTCCCTTGGCTGCTCTCATGCACCTTATTTCAAAGCTTTTCTCCTGCTATTCACTCTATAGTACAGTGTGGTGGAGAGATTTTGGAATTATGCTCTGCCAGTTTCTGTCTGTATTACTGGGAAAATTATGTAATTGCTCTGCAGGCAGGTTTCCTAACCTTCAGGAAAGTGGGCAATACCATTTTTCTTGAGGAGATATGCTAAAAGTTAGTAGGAATGTAAGACAACACACTAAGTGGTAATTGGTGTGTATTATGAAACAGTTGGTGTGATTTAAAACTTTTTCTTTATTCAGCTGACATATCTGACTTGAACTCTTCCCACATCAGTGCTAAGACCTGATTGTGTGAGGTTTTGTAAGTGGTTCATACAGCCAATCATAGCATTTTTTTTCTAGTACTTCATAGTTTAGGGAGACATTGGACAAAAGGGTAAAAAAAAAACACCAGCGTTGGTAATAGATGCAATTAAGGAATAAAGGTCAAAGGTGGACTCATCACTTAGTTGCCAAGAAGGAGCTTCGTTTAAGAAATTAAATTTCATGTCTAAAAAGGCAACTTTGCCTTAATTGCCTTAAATTCTCTTAAGAGAATTTTGGAGTAGCCCTGTGAAGCTCTTTCAGTACCAGGGCAAAAGGAGTCATTTATTTTGTGTTTTAAACAGTTGTCAGAAAAATGTGTCCTTTGCAAGTTTAACTGGGCACCAGAATCTAGGGGATGGTCCTAGTTTGTCTGAGTGGATGCACAGTAGTTTTCAGGACATGCTGTTTTCTTAGATACAATTTCAGAGTCTCAGTGAGTGCTGGAGAAGACAGGTAGGTGAAGGGCAGGCTGAACCATGACTGAGCTCACTGTGGATGCGAATTTTGTTAGCTAAATACTATGCTAGATGAGAATGCAAACTTTTAAATTTTTCAGCTTTGCCTAATAAGTAGCTATAAAGTTCAGTTATGATTACTGTATTTGAAACCATTATGCAAATGTCCTTGATATATGTATTTTAGAAGTGAGAAAAGTTTTCTATAAGCAAAGACTCAAAATTAAAGGGTTCAAAATGTATCACAGACATTGATTATGGCTCTGGGTCAAACTGTGTTACTAAATTCAGAGATTCAGAGAAATTGTCTTTCATGACTGTTCAAGAAATTATGCCACTTGTGTAGAATTCTCCTTTTTGGAGAATGGTAGTAGGTTTTTAGTACTTGGGTTTAAAACATGAAACTTAGATTCATGCAGAAAGGCAAGTGTAAGAATACAATTTCTACAGGAGGAAACCATAGATGACAATCTGTTAGAAGGTTTCCAATGTATCTTTTCTGCCTGACAGTTCTTCAGATAGTAACTTTGTATAGTAAACATTTAATTGGGTATAAAAGAGTAGAAATTGTCTTTAAAAAGGCAAATGTTGTGGAGAGGAAGAGGGGGAGGATAAGGAATTCTGTCTACCTATATAAGGCTATCAATCCAGATTTGAGACCTAGTGCCTCTGCTGGTTTTGCTTAACAGCTTATTGTGAGTTAATGCTCCCCTTTGAGCCTGTGATGACTGTCAGTGACTTTGCTTATTTATGGGGAAATTCTCAATCTCCAGGACTAAGCATGAGGGGCACTGAATACTATTTTCATCGTTCTCTTTGAGACAGGTGAGTACAGCCTGTTAGAAAATTAGTGACTATTTGAACTAGTTGATTTCTCTAATTAGTTCATCAGATTAGAACAGGAAAGATTGAAAAAAGTATATATGTTTTTAGGGTGGGATGTTTTCATTTTCACATGGTTCATCTCAGTTCTTGTTTCATGCCAGTTTTTTAATCCTTGAGGAGAGTCTGTTCTTGGGATCATTTGATTAGAAAACTGCTAAGATGCAGTCACAGATGTTGTTCTCAGAGGCCAGTGCAGATTATCTGTTATCACCAAAGATGTGACTCCAGATCATAGTAGCACTGAGCATAAACTCCTTAATTCTGACCTTATGAGTTACCAGTTGAGCCTCATGCAGAAAGGATTCCTTTTGTCAGCTGTGTCCCTTCTCCTGACCTCACCTGGGAGCAACAATGCTTAGTAAAGCTGTCCCATCTTTCTACCTCATCAAAAACTTTTGTCTTTAACCCAATACATTTGTTATAAGACCCTTGATAATTATTTGTGGTAAGATGTTTGTATGTGTGTAGCTTAAGTCAGGAATTGCCTGTAACCTCACAGTCTGAAATAGTTTTTGGAAGTTGGTCTGGTTTCACATTAGCCTGGCATTTGTTCAGAGAAGTCTAGATTTATAGCTATACATAGAGATGGAAAAAGCAAGTCTGCTTGATTTTGAAGTTAATGACTTTTAACAACTGTATATAGGATACGAAGAGGATAAATTTCATTGCCATGAAGCATTCTTTGTTGTTAATAAAGTATTTGAGTATTTCATCAGTAGCCATGTGAATGCGTAAAACATGGTCCTACTTTCAAGGAGCTTACTTATTTTGGGAAGTGAGAAATAATATACCAGGATGTCACCTAAGGCAGGGTGTATAGAACTAGCCAAGTTGTTTGGATATTTATAAATTAATGGTACAGCAGTGTTAAAATATCTATGTGCTGTCTGACCTGACAACTATTTTTTTTTCTTTTCTACAACATCACAAAACCACTTATACTCTATGATTCAGGGGAAGCCATGGGAACATTTTTGTTTTGTTAATGTACTTAGCACTCCTTGCATATCCTAGATTAGCAGTATTTGTACTGTTCTTGTTTTATGTTTCTTTTCTCTCCCTTGTCCTTTTCCCGCCTTGTCCTTGCCCCTCCCTTGCCCTTTGAACTATCCACTGCATGCTTTCCTGCTGGCTCTCTACTTCTCTCAGCTGGATTTGCTGCTTGTCTAGAGACAAAAGAGGATTTGAAGTAAATATCTTCCTGGGTTTTGTTAATTATCTGAATGCCCAGAATTCAGTCAGTGCTGTATCAGGTCCCTTGGAGTTGGTCTGCTGGAGGGTGTTCTTTGTGCTAGAATTCTCTGGAATAGACCGAGAGATACTAGCCATAGAAAACAAGTAGGGGTGCTGAGGAGGGAGGGGTAAAATAATCTTGTTTTTCAGTGAAACGTTCCACCAAGTAATTCAGCCAGATGACAGCCTTTAGTAGAGGATATTGTAGATTAAAAACTAAAATGCCCATTTAAGGAAGTAATCCACATACTTTAAAACAATGCTTTGGCCGTATTCCATAACAGTTGCATTTTATGGTGTGAAATAACTGGTATAAATATTTGATTTCAGTGGGTGAGAATTGAGGGGGTAGGGGAGGAGAAGAAAGCTTATTACTACATTAATGAAAAGCAATTTCCTTTTAATTTTTCAGTCTTGATCTAAAACCTTGCTTCCAGTCCTCTGCTCAAAATGCATCACATTGTGATGCATCCTATTGTAAATTGTTAAGTATTTAACTTTATTCCACTTGGTTTTTTAATAGACAGCAGTAACATATAAAATTGTATTATTTAACCACAGCATTTACTTTCTGTGTTACCATTCCATATGGTAAAGTCTTAGAAACAGTTGTCTGTGTCTTTAACATTTTAAATGATTACAGTCCAAGGCTTCATTGTGGTGGTCTGCTGACTTGGGGGGACTTTGAAGGTAAAGCTGATTGGCCTGTTCAGTTAGATGTGGCCCTGGGAGACTCATTGCTTGGCCCCAGTCTGCCTGTTCCTCGAGGTTTGTCTGGATCGTGACTGCCAGCTTCTCCAGGGTGTCCTAGACTCTTGGTTTGTTTTTCCATTTGTCAGTCCAAGTGCCCTTGGTCTCGGATAATGTGTCACTCAGCTCCACTCCTCAGTTGGATGAGTGTCAGTAAAAGCTTCATTTGCACACAGCTCTGGAAACCTGAGGCGAAAGCAACAGGCTGAGTTTAGAGTGTATAGAACGTGTTTATCTGTAACTCTGGCTATTTCAACCTAAACTAACTCATGATAGAATATTTAGAAAAATATGAATTGTAGAAGAAAAAAGAAATTTTTCTCTACCTTTGAGACCAATCCCTGTTAATATTTTGCTCTAAAAAAGGATAGGCGTCTTTGAAGCATAGACTCATGTCTGAGGTATTCTCAGCTCCATATTCTGCAAATGGAGAGGATAAGAACAAATCAAAACACTGTCTTCTGACTATTATTGTATATAAGTGTCTTTAATTTTAGTTGTGTAACATATAGTAGAATCCCACTTCCAATTAAAGGACAAGTTGTAGTGTGCCTGATCTGATGCTTGTATTTTGTTTGAATATTTTGTAAAGAGATTCCATTAAATTGAGAGACACTAAGTATTTGGAGTAAGTTATCACATGACACACTCTACAATGCTATTACTGGTCTTTATATCAATCAGCTATTAGTTTTAGTTATTTATTTTCAGTTGTAGTTATGTATATATTTTCATATGTATCTGATATATGCATATATATATTATAAGACTATTACTTTTGCTATGGTTTCAGAAGCACTTAAATGACTTTTTTTCAAAAAAGATGATCACATAAATAATACAAAAGACTGACTTATGTTAGCAGTTTTTGTTGCCAAATTAGGAATGCTGTTTGCATGGCTTGAATAAATTATTTTGAAGTTGTCTTATTATGGCTTGAATTTTGATGGAAGTGAGATGGCCTTTACTCTATAATACTTCTGTGGTTAGAGATGAGTTGTTCTCTTTTGATTAGCTGTCCCTTCCTCTAATATGTTTTAGTTTACAGGAGCTTAGAAGCTGGGATCACTAACAAAAATGAATCATTATTCTCAAAGAAAATGTGACTAAAATTTAGTTTACTGGGAGAAAGACTAGTTAAAGAAATTAGGAGAACGACATATCTAGGATGAATAACCAACTTGACCTTCCTGTTTACCATGATAGAGTATATGTACCTTGAGGCGGTGGTGGTGCTTTTCTAACCATGGGTATCATCAGCACAGCAGCCATTCCCATTCATTAAATAATTGTGTGCCAGGTACTAGGATGAGTATTTTATTACATGTTTTACTTCTTAGTAAAGGTGTCATTCTCATTTCTAGACTTCTGGAAGATCCACAGCTTCTCCAAGATTATGTCAATGGTACGCAGAAGTGATAGATACTGAACCTGGTTTTGTCAAATGGCAAAACCCATGCTTCTCTAGGTGCCTCCCACGCAGAATTAGTAGTACAAACAAGAAAACAAGAAAAATGGTTCTTATGCTTCAAGCAAGAATAATCCAAATTGCCAGAAGTACACAAACATTTAGACAACTTTAGACTCAGTACAGACAGAAATAAACACTCCCTAGCCCTCACTCTTCTCCTCCAAATGTGTAAGTATGTGCTTTGTGTTTTCTTCATGACCTTCCAATAATTTAGGTTTTTAGGGTTTGTCAGGGAGGAAGGGAGAGTTTGAGATTGAGAAGAAAGCATAGTCCCAGTTTTGGTGTTACTTCAAGTATGTCTGTAGCTTTCAGAAATAGAATTGCTGGGTCATTTTTCTTTTAGTAATTATCCCTTTCTGTGCTTGCTTCAAATGCTGTATCTTTTATGACAAAATAAATATATAAGTCAAGATATGTTGCTCTGTATTTTTCCTCTTTTCTCTCCTCAGTTCCTGTTTCTAACTCAGATAAAGAATCTTTACATTGCCATTTGTTTTTCTAATTTTCTGATTTTCATGATTTTAGATCTTTTCACCAAAGCAGACATATTCCACAAAAACAAACCAAATAGAGATTCTGTCAGTATTTGGTGATTGCATCATAATTATGAATTATTCCAGGAGGGGAATTTAAAACTTTAAAGTAGTTAAATCTAATTAGGCAAGAGAAATATGTAATTTCCCACTTATTTAAGTGTTTTAAAATCACTTTTAGAGTTTTAAAGTTCTAAACATCATGTTTAGAATATAGGTGTTAAATATATAAAACATAAGAATGTATGTTAAATATTTCTTTGGGACTTACCTCTTGATTGCAGATGTCAACTTTTTTCATATTTTTAAGATGGCTATAGTTTATATAGATCAATTATTTTGTTATGTTTGTAATCTTCATGAATCGTATTAGTTTTGTTATAATTCAAATGATTCTTGGGGTTTCCAGGCATGCGATTTTTTTTCTTTTGTCTTTCCCCTATCGTCAGGTCTTGAACCCAGGTTCTTGGACTTTACTTGGTCTGCATCTTTGATGCCTCAGCCACCTGAGTCACAAGTGCACCACAGTTTTATCATATGCAAATAATGATACTTTTGTCTCTTTCCTGTATTTAAAACAAATATTTACTTCTCTGTTTAATTGCACTGGCTAGTATTTCCAGAATCATGTTAAATAATAATTGGTCTTAATAAGTATTCAATTAGCTATATGTTAGACACATAATAATGTTTTCGGTATAATGAATCAAAGTATATAACCTAAAACATGTAATTGTTATATTTGTAATTATAGAAACAGACCAAGAAACAAATTAAAAAATAGCAGAACATGCGGAAGAGGTAAGAGAAAAGGACTTGAGTCTGTGAAGAATAAATAATGGAACTACCTAATGGGGAAAAAGTAAAGACCAGTCCAGGTTGGTGGGTTGCACTTGATACTGTGGTGTGCTCTGTTGATTCATCTAGTACTAATCAGGTGTACATTAGACCCAGTGTTACAGCTGACAGATATTCTGAAGATAAATAAGGTAAGAGCCCTTTATGAAGTGCCTGCCACTTAGCGGGGACTCTATGAATATTAAGGTATGAATGTTGTAAGTGTGTCAGAGATGCACAGATTGTCATAGGGTTTTGAAGAAGGCAACTTCATCCATTTTCATTGCTGCATTCCCCACACCTTGAATGGTGCCTGCAGAGAGTAGGCATCCAGGAATGTCAGTGAATGAAAGAAATCACTGCTCATCATGGCATGGAAGAAGGTGAGCTAGGTTTTTGCAGGTAAGAGTGGGAGGAGAGGGAGAGGCTGCTCATTGTGGATGGAAGACTTTGATACAAGGGAATGATCACAAACAAGATTCAGAGCAGGTCTTTTCTGTTGTTTGAGGCATTGAATATTTACCAAGGAGCAGGAGTGGGAGGGGAGGGCACAGATGTGACCCAGAGCAGAGCTTTCTAATTGGTGCAGTATGGAAAGGTTCTGGTGGTCAAGGTGTGGGGACAGTCAGTTGCAGTGTGCGCCACAGAACCAACCTATCAAAGCTGCTTTTGTAACTTGTGTTCTTTCCCTGCTATATCATGAACATGTTTTTAATACTTTTCACTAGTGGTTTTCGTTTTGTTAGCCATGAAAACCTTGATTAAATGGATTTCTGTGAGGGAGCTCAGCACGGTGAACATATGGCAAAAATAACTACTTAGGGTTTGGGGAAAAGGTATTCAGAGGAGCAAAGACAGGACCACTTGTTTGAGCCCAAATTCTACTATAATCCTACCTCTTGGGACTCAGTTTGAGTGAGTGTAGCTAAGTAACATGGAAGCCCCTTGAAGCTCAATTAGAATCTTGGCAAAGAGTAGTTGTGACAGGAACAATGCAACTTTTATTTCAGAATTATATTAGGTGGCAGTAGAAATTACTGCCAGGAGGATTTGACTGCATTCATAATTTCCAATATTTTGCTTTTAAAAGAGAATGGTATGTCTTTGAGCATTGAGGAATGGTCTCCCTTACTAAAATACAAAACGCTGCAAGGTTTAGGCTGGTGATAAAATGTGACCCTGAAAGTATCCATTGTGAACCCTAAGGAGAATGTCCAGGTGGGAGAAAGGAATTGGTACCTTTCATCTTCTCCAGACAATGCCTTTCTCTGCTTTCTGCAGCCGTAGTCCACCCAGTCACTGAATTTCTGTAGAGTCATGGCTTAGGCAATATATTCCTTTTCCTCTTTCAGATTTTTAAAAAATCTAAAAGAATAATAGGAAAGCATAAACAACAGAAATATTGATTTCCAAGGAACAGATTTCTGCCCTTAAAATATTTGTGAAAGCAACATTGAGAACCAAATTCTTTTTAATTGAAGAAATTTCTGTATAAGCTAGGTTTCAACAAAATGAGACTTAGGAGCAGAGACCAGGCTACCGTCTAATACTGCTGCAAAGGACTGACTATTAAAAGCAATGACCCTAGACCCCAGACCTCTAGAGCTTCCCTGCAGAAGTTAGAGTGTTCTTCCTGGGTGGGACTAAGACATAATTATTCCTTTCCCGAAGAGGGTATATTCCTTTTTAATAAGAAGCCAACAAAATTTTATTAAAGTTTGTAGGTTAATTTCCAGTAGACTGATTAGTAGAAGTAAATAAATTCCTATTTCTTAGGGGAGATCTCTGGAAACTTAGAAACCATATAGAAAGGAAATTGGATAGGTATATAGTAGCTATTCTAAGTTTCTTCATAACTTTTCATCATTTTAATAGTGAAGTTTGCAGTTTTATTTATTATAGATGTTTATTATCATTTTCCTTAGTTTATATGGAATTGGCTCAAATTTGAGTAACTTGTGAGTGTATTTGCAAAAGTATATCAGAACCTAAATATGAGACATTTACTTCCAGGTTTTAAGAATAAATTATATTGTCAATATTTTCAAAATATTAAGAAATTATTTTAGATAGTAGAGTTAGTGTTAGAGACTCTTGTGCGATTTCCTTTATATAATACAAGGTCACTACTTTTGTGGAAGGAATAGTATGTTATACCACAAAGCTTAATAATGTGAGTATAGAATTAATTAATTAATTGGGTGTATTTAGATGCCTTACTCTCTTATTGCTCATAAAATGTTCCTGTGCCTATATGTGTTTCTCATTGCTGTATGAATTTTTAGCACAGAGCTGCTTCAGAGATGTACCTTTAGAGAACAGACTTTTGATAAGTTATTATGGGATGGACAGTGTTATTTATTACTGGTTATATTATGGCCTAGAACTTTTTATATGCATTATTCTTTTTAAATCCTCACACTGATTCTCTGATGTAGGCAGTATCCCCATTTTGACAGCAGTCTGGCGATGTTAAGTAACTTGTGCAGTCTCCTTGCTATAAGTGAGAGAGTAGGATCAGAACCCAAGGATGTCTGAATGGAGTTCCTCACTGGCATGGGGGAACTTAGGTCTCTGGGCTATGAGATTTGATCTGTTGGAGAGTACTTTTTGTAGAGGGGCTTTTAATATTGATGGAGAAAGGGCGCTCGGGATTGCTTTCTCATCTGAGAATCCAAGGTTTTATGACCTATTCTTCCCCATGAGATTCTGTATGTTATATGTAACACCTACTGGGGCTCTTTATAGACTACTTTTATCACTCAGCTCTACTATATAAGCAACCTTAGCAAAAACGTGTATTGGAATTTGCAAATCTTTGTAAAATCTATCAATTGCTAACTGTACAGTGATTTAAAAAACCTAGTAATGCATTTTATAGCTATCTAAAAATATTCATTCTTGTGGCGTGCCCTGGTGGCATAGGCACAGTCTTCAGCTGGATGCATGGACCAGGTGAAGCCCAAGGAACTGTGTTCGAGATCTGGGGACGGGGTCAACAACCAAAAAATAAATCAGCAAATATATAAAAGTGCTTTCTCTTCCTTCCTTAAAAATTTTTCTTCTTCCTGTCCCTTTCTCTCTCTCTGTCTCTCTTTCTGTCTCTGTCTGTCTGTCTGTCTGTCTGTCTGTCTGTCTCTCTCTCTCTCTCTCTCTTTTACCCCAAGAAGCTTATAGTAGTGTCTACTGTCTGCCTGTCTGCTAGTAATGTAGAGTTTCCCAGTGGCTTGAATGCATTGGCTCAAATTTCAGTTTCCTTCTTTAGTCCCAGCTTTTCAATGTGAGACACTTTCTATTTGTGACATATTATTTCTTTAATGTGTTGGTCTGCTTGATTTAGCAAATAAAAATAGACAACACCCATATAAATTTTAATTTGATATAAACAATAAATTGGAGACATAGCAGAAAAAAAATTCATTCTTTATCTGAGTTTCAGATTTAATTGGCATTCCATATTTTATTGATAATCCTACAAAATGTGTTAGTAGTATTGATTAAGCTTAGGTAGTAGTCAGGTAGTTCCCAGGTGACAATCTGTTTCTTCCCATTATGTGTTGTTTCCTTACCTCCAAATACTAGATGGGGGAAGAGTGAGGGTAACAGGTAGTTTACCCAAGATTAGAACTGTTGCTGAGTGATAAAAGAGGAAGGCCAATTGTGAGTTTTTATAGACCTTTAACCACTAAAACATTTCCAGATACCATTTTTTTAGATGTTGTCAATAATAGGTAGTTTGGATTTAAGTTTTTTGTTTGTGTTTTAAGCACTTGCTTTCTCATTGTTTATACCATGAAGGAAAAGATAGTTTTGTTTTGTTTTTTAAATAAGTGATAGCATAATTCTGGCAGCCATTCTTTATTGCAGAAAGGTTCACAAATTTGGAACACCTCTCTTTTTCTTCCAGAACTTGCAAAAGACTCAAGAATTTGAAGCACAAGTTACCTTGGAAGGTGGGGTGAGGAGTAATGTTGAAAACAAAGGGATTATTGAAAGTTTATTTTTACTCTCCTCTTGTAGTTAGGCAATTATCCCACTTTCTAGCAAAAGACTAGTGGTTTGTTCTCTGGAGAGATTGAACCAAAGCCCAGGAGGACTTAAAGTAGAATGTGGACTGGGGAGTAGCGATTATAGTAGACATTACACTGAAAACAGGAGGAGTGAGAGCATGTCGGTAATCTGAACATTATGATCTTCAATTCCCTTTTCCACCCAGCTACAGAATCTGGCAGCTGGGTGTATACCTAGTCCTGTCCAGCTTATCCAGAAAGATGGACAGTTGAATCGCTTGCCACGTGATTATCTGTTACAGTGAAATCCAGAGTCCACAAGCCCTCTGCATTCATACATGGCTTTTAGTTACTTGAAATAATGATAAACTGATAGCTAAGGATTACTAGGCTTTGACAGTGATGGGTGAAGTTCAAAACAATTAAAAAAACCTGAAAATAATGAGAATAATGCAGGGAGCATAAAAATGCACAAAGAAGTAATAATGTTCTCAAGAAATACAGAAAAAGATATTACATCTTTGAAATAAGAAGATGATGCTATAAAAAACAACAACAACCAGAAAATAGGAGTATGAGAAAAATAAGGGAGCCAAAAGTAAGCATTCAATAGATGCACTGGAAGATAAGTGGCAGCATCCCTTTCTCTCTTAAATAATACTTTATTTGGTATATTGACATGTAACATTGTGTTAGTTTCAGAGTATGACATAATTTAGTATTTGTATATATTGGAAAATGATCAGCACAATAATTCTAGCTAACATCACCACACATAGATACAACATATTTTTTCTTATGGTGAGAGCTAAATTTTTTTTTTTCTCATATGCAGCACAGTGTTAATTAACAATAGATCCTTTTCTATCCATTGTATCTCCAGGACTTAGTTTGTTTTCTAGCTGGAAGTTCATACCTTTTGAACCTTCTTCATCCATTTTGCTGACAACGTAACTCCCCTGCTTCTGGCAACCACGAATCTGTTCTTCGTGTCGGTGAACTTTTTAGAAAGATTCCATATAGAAGCAAGATCATTCAGTATTTGTCTTTCTCTTTTGACTTCTTTCACTTAGCACAGTATCCTGAAGTGTTATTCATGTTCCTGCAAATGGCAACATTTTCTTATTTATTATGGCTGAATAATATTACATTATGTGTGTTTATATTGTGATGTCTTCATCCACTCATCCAATGATGGACACTTAGGTTGTTTCCATATCTTGGCTATTGTATATAATGCTGCAATGAACATGGGGGTACACATATCATTTTGAGTTAGTGTTTTCACTTTCTTTGGATATATACTTAGAAGTAGGATTGCGAGATCATATGGGGTATTCTTGTTTTTATTTTTTGAGTAACATCCATATTTTTTTTTTTCTGTAGCGGTTACATCAATTTACATTCCCTAACAATACAAAAGGGCTCTCTTTTCTCCACATCCTCATTAACACTTGTGAATACTTGTCCTTTTGATATGGGCCACTTTAGTGGGGTGGGGGAGTGGGGGTGAGGTGATATCTCATTGTGGTTTTGATTTGCATTTCCCCTATAATTAGTGATGTTAACATCTTTCATGGTCTTGTTAACCATTTGTATATCTTCTTTGGAAAAATGTGCTTTCAGATCTGCCCATTTTTTAATGTGATTGTTTCTTAGTTATTGAGTTGTATGAATTCTTTGTATATTCTGGATATTAAACCCTCTTAAGATATATGATTTGCAAATATTTTCTTTCAGTAGATTGCCTTTTTATTTTGTTGATTTCCTTTTCTGTGCTTGATTTTTTAAGTTTGATATAGTCCCACTGGTTTATTTTGCTTTGGTTATAGTTATTTCTTATATTGGGAAACAGAAAGGAAGAAAGAAACTTTGTTAAAGAAAAATATACTGTTCACTTTATGGTTCTACTGGGTCAGGGGAAGTATTTATGGGTTTTGGTGATAAATACCTGACATTTACAAACTGTTAGGTGTATTTGTAAACACCACAAAATCTTATCTGCCCCTTAAAATAATGTAAAACTTTAGTTCTCTAGTTTTAAGAACAAAAGTATAATATGGAATTAAACATGACTGTTCTATTAAATTTTAGATATATTTGAAAAAAAAGTAAGCTTAAAAAATTTGCATGTATGAATTCCCAAGTTTGTTCCTTTAGGAAGGCAAATAATTCTCTTAGATATTCATTATGCAACACCCCTCTGTAGCTCAACTGGCTAAGGCTCCAGAAGGAAAAAAGTCATGGAACTAGTCTCGATCCAGTACTGAAAATAACTAAATTAATTAAAATTATTAAAAATTATTTGCTTAATTAACTTAATTTTTCATTATGTTAGAGAGTATTATTTTTGTTACTGCTGTAGTTTTGAATTTTGAACAGTAAAAATCCTGAGAGAAGGAATGGTAAGTTTTTATGTAGAAAAAAGGAAAAGTTAATACCTCTTGTATGATTATATATTACATTTTTAAAGTGTATGATTACTGAGTCCCCTGGGGGAAACGTGGAGCATGGGCTGTCTTCCCAGACTTTCCACTAATAGTCAGCTGGGCCAGAGTGTACATATTTGTTTCTGAACTTTGTATTTTCCTTTCTCTCCTTTGTTCAGCAATAAAATAGTGCTCTTGATTATTGCTGTTATTTTCTGGGGTTAGGACAGAAACTAAGTGCCTGGGACAACCCCTTACCTCTGTGTCCTGCAGCTGACTTTCCATCCTACCAAGTAGAGGACTGAGGGCGAAGCTGGCTGTCAGCAGTGGATTGAAGTCAGGAGACTAGTACCCATGAAAGAGTATATTAATTTTCTGAAGCCATTAACCCTCATAAGACTCTCAGGTGGAGCAGTGTGACCTACAATTATGAACATTTAGAGAATTTAAAAAAACTCTCTTCTAGTTAGACAGGACCCTTAAGTGATCCCGCTTTACTTGAAATTTTGATGTTTTGTTTATCAGAGATTTTTGACATTAATTTTGATTTTTTTTTTCCAAATGCTGTATTAGAATCATTCACATGATTATGGAGATTTTAGCACCCCCTTAAGTTCCATTTTAGAGGCAGTCTCTCTGTCTCACTCCTGTCTCAACCTGCTCCGATTATTGCCTTGTAAAGACTCTAATTCTTTGTCATTTGTCATTAAAAGTGATTATCAAAGCTAAGTAATTTGGAGGTTTAAACAAAAGATTCCAGTGATATGCTGGTAAACAGATGCCTGTTTATGCCAGCTTAATCAGTGGCTGGGCAGTAGCAGTCATGAATACTTGACATAAAAAGAGCTATAAGACCACTGGGGTGAAAGGAGATCTTTTATTCTTTCAATTCTGGAAGGTGTTGGGATTATCTTAGGTTTTTTTTTTATTTTATTTTAAATTTTTACTCTTGAGATGGTAAATGTAATATCCTTGCTATTAAATTCCTCTGGATGGTGAATGTGTTTTAAAACTGAGTTGGTGACCAGCCTGGGCAGATGAGCTCTGCTGCTGTCAGGTGTTTGCATCAGCCCTGGCCTGACTGTTTGCTGCTGCTCCCACAAACTCAAGTGCCTGGATAACTCTTTCACCAGCAGAGACATGCTTTCACTCTGAACAGTTTTACAGTTGGCCCTGAGGGTGTGGCTGTCTTGCCAGGTGCCCAGTGCTGCTATATATGGCAGTGAAGGCAGGTGCAGGAGACCCATGCCCCTCCTGGGTGCAGTAGCCTAGAATAATCTAGGGTACTCATGAGGCCCCTTTGTGTTCTTAGAACAGCTCCATTTTCCTCTTTGCTCCTCCAATGTTGGCATTGATTTTACAAAGGTGATACGCAGGTTGGATCCTCACGTTAAATGGAACATGTCATTTCAACTTCAGATACTCATTTGCCAGTTAGTGGTTTATGTAAAATCAGTCAAAGCTCGTTAGGGTGTCTGTGTGGCTCAGAGAAAGCAGATTTTAGAGTTTGACTCTACATTAGTTGGTAGATTTCAGGACCTGAAATTTAGTGTAGATTTCAATCCAATTTGGAAGTTAAGTGTGAGATGTGGCTGTTTGTGTGGTAGATGTTATTAATAAGGTAGATTTATCCTATTAAGTTGGTGTCCTGTGAAAGTAGTTTTATCCTACATACAGATGTATCAGGATTATAAAAGCTGATCTGACATTGAGTTACTACACTCTCAGGTGACAAAGCTGCCATCAGTTACTGGTTCTGAGCAGTGTAGACATGAAGACTGATGTTATGACAAGTTTTTTGTGTCTGGTCCCTTAGAAAACTGCTTACATTGTGAAGACAGCAACAGATGGTTGTGGCCTGTTCTGTGTACATGTTGTTATGGTACCTAGAAGTCCAAAATGTTTCCTGGTTGGGAGAGAGAGAGAATGGAAAAATAACAGTGAGATGATGATAAAAATTAAATATTTACTAAGTCTGATTCATCCTCCTAGACTATCAAAATGTGGATTTATAATCCTGTGAATTAGGTATTATCTTCATTTCATACAAGGGAAATCTTGACTTGATAAACAGTAAATCTTAACTCCCAGTAAACAGCTGAGAGTGACTTGGAGCCCAACATGTATGACTCCAAAGCCTTGATTTCCAGCAAAGAACTTGTGGCAGGAACGTGAGGCCCACAGGTGGTTGCAGCTTGCTGCTTTCTGTTGCTGATATAGATTTTTCACTGTGGACACAGGAAGGCCTGCTTTCAAGAAATTGGTTTTTAATAATAATACAATATTGTAATACATATATACACACACATACATATATGCAACATATTTAATATATATTAAATTCACCACCAAAACTCCAATTCTAAAGAGTCAATAACTCTAGATCTTATGATGCAGTTTTGTTTATCACTTGTCAGGACATTTTAAGGACAAGGAAACTGAAAAGTAGTAAAATAGCTAGGGCAGTGGGATCTGTGAAATGGAGCCCAGCCATGGCAAGCCAAGAACTGGGTATCAGGAGGTCTAGCATGTCTGAAGATCCAGCCAAGCTCACGGTTCCTTACTCTCATCATCAGTGAAATGGATGTATCACGTGTATTTCCATACTCCCAAGGTGGTTATAGGGAGGCTAAGCTATAAGCAGTAAAAACCTCTTGAAAACTGAAAAGACGATTCATGTACTAAGTGGTATGACAGAAATGCTACTGAAGTACTGCCTCTGAATCTGCTTGTTAGAAATTTGCCTTACTGTTCTGTTTTAATACATTTTGTAGAGTTACATATTTTTGAGATTTTCAGAATCTTAAGAATGTTTTGTGAGTTTACAGACAAAAATCTGTCATTACCTTTCGTATTGAATCATTTTGGTTTATCTTTGTTGGCTTGTTTTTGTTAACTGTAAGAGATTTCTTAGTTAAATGTGCTGCATCCTGATTTCATACATGATATGAAATAGCATGATTGCAGAATCTTTCACCCAGGGTGATGAGTATCACAGTGGCACTTACCAGCTTGGGAAGAGTTTCTGTGTTGTCAGATTATTCTGTTTGATGTTTGGCCTGTCTGCAGATGGCTATGCTCATCTGTACAGAGGCTGTCCCTTCTGCATAGATTTGAGACATGTTTAGGAGTCATTTAAAATGATTAGAATTCTGGTGTCCAAAAAGTGACACGAGTGGGAATTAGCTCTTTTTTTTTCATCCAAGATTTTCCTTTGAATTATAAATAAACCTTTGCTTATAAAATCTAATAATAGGCCTTTCCACAGTCAATAACTGTATTTCTAGGTGTGACATTTTATTGGTCACCCTCTCTGTAAATAGTCTTACTAAGTCATAATATTTATTTCTGGGAAAAGCATTTTGTGTACAACATATTTCTATATTTATACCTCCATGTGCTTTGTTTAGAGTTTAACTCAAGAGTCAGTGATTTGAGAAAGTACAGTGTTATGTGCTGGCCAGGTTTTTGAAGTAGTGATGTTTTTATAGACAAGTCAAGTCTGATATTTTAAGTGTTTTAATTTTACTTAGTATAATATAATTGGTACTTAATTAATATTCTTATTTAAAGTCTAGATATATCAATTTTTTTGGTTCAAAATAAAGTCTTTGAATTCACACTAGGAGGAGAGGGGAGAAGAACATAATTTGTTCTTACTATATAAAAAGCTGGTGAGAGACATTCTGAAGCTTCATAACAGATTAACAGGGAAGTGGAGACCTGGGGAGTGACAGTTGGAAGAAATGGGAGTTGTAAGCTGGGGGCGGGAGCCCAGAGAACAATTCAACTCTGAATACCCGTTGTAAAGTCTTGTCAGTAACTAATGATAAGTCTCCGTTTTGTTCTGTCAAGGGTGATGGATGAAGTCTTCTAGTGTCACTGCTACTGATTCAAAAGGTGGCAAAGTTTGAGGTGCTTTGATCATGCAAGAAGCTGAATCCTAGGAGTACATTTGGGAATGGGAGACTTTCAAATCACTTTGCATTGAGAACCTCTGTGTCTCCTTTAAGTACTGTCTCCAGTTGGGAGGACCTTTAGAGTCCTATCAATCAGCTTAGAGCTTTTTCTGGTGTGATGCATCTGCCTCCTGGCCTTGACCTGCACTGCTAGTGATCCTGGAAGAGGCAGGGAAAGTTAGGAGTCCCCTTCTCTTCCCTCATGCAGTAGTTTCCTATTTCCTTCACTGCTCACCTTGGAGTGAGGGGTGAGGTTGCTCTCACCAGTCTTTGTTTTCTCTCGTTAGGTAAAGTCATCCAAGGTCTTTCCCTTTCACTGCCCAGTGAGCTTGCAGGCATCAGTGTGTGTGTAAGACCGGGGGTGTCAGCACCCACTCCTGTCAGTGTGAGAGAGAGCCTGTGGTGTCAGTGCCCACCGCTGTCAGTGTGACTGTGAGTGTGAGACCAGGGGTGTCTCAAAACTGGGTCCACACCTTTCATAGTCTGCATTTTTAATTGGCCTGAGCCAAAGAAGCGGGTACCACTTTATTTCTTGAACAACCTTTTGTCCGTTTATTAACTTCATTCTTAAAAAATACTTTTTAGAAATAAAATAATTAAATGTATTTGGAATAATTTTAGATTTATGGAAAAAATGCAGTATCCCCTTGGTAAGACTTTAGCAATGGTATCTTCACTAAACTTCAGACTTTATTTGGTTTTCACCAGTTTTCCCATTGTTGTCCTATTTTTATTCCAGGGTCTGATCCAGAGTACATTTTACCTTTATTTGCCAGCTGTTCTTTAATAAAAACAGACATACATTTCAGTGATTGGCAATTTTGTTTCAGAGGTGTTGTGAAGGGTGAGTTAGTTATTTTCTCTTAGCCATAGTGTTTGCTTACTTTCATTTGCGTATATTTTATTTAGATTCATCACTCATAGCCATTTACTGAATACTCCCATTTCTACATATTCTGGTTTATGTTTTGTAGCACAATGTGCTTTAAACATTTTATAGTAACAAATAAATTAGCAGGACTTTGTATGAAATGGCAACTAACTTCCATTTTAATGAGATTTTGAATAATAGTTTCTGTGTGTCTTGGAGCTTACTAAGAATGGAATTCCATTTGTATGACCAGATGGGTCTACCAGCAGCTTTTTCAGGACTAGAGTACTTGTAAAAGCCTGGTTATTCCCTCCAGCTATCAAATAAATGTAATCTCCTTAAAATTATAGATGTATGTCCCATGTTGGATGCAGCCTTGTGGTCTGGGTTCTTGCGATCCTGGTCACTCTGATCCTGTGAGCCATCTGCTGTCTGTCCAGGGCTCTGTACTCTTGTGTTCCTTTTCCTAGAAAAAGGGCTGCTAAGCTTGTGGAGGAAGGGAGTATGACTTTCCCCTCTGACCCTGACTAAGTGCTGCTCAGTAATGCTTGTGCAGATGTCTTTCTCAGCCCACGGTGGGATCACTGTTTATTGCATGACTTTATCTGTCCTTGAAGGCAAACCGTAGCCAAGCACTTTGAGAAGACTTTTCCGCTTTTGACTGTGATTAGCTCAGAAATAGGAAATCCTCTTTGCCTGACCACATAATCACAGAATAAACTTTGACTTCTGTTAAAAAGTGAAAGGCACATTGTATGAGTGAAATACCTTTGACCCAGCAACTGTTAGCTCAGCCACCTAAATAAATATACTTTAAAATGAACTCTTGGGGCCAGGTCAGCACCACATACCCCAGATACTCATTGTTTCTCTCTCTCTCTCTCTCTCTCTCTCTCTCTCTCTCTCTCTCTCTCTCTCTCTCTCTCTCTCTCTCTCTCTCTCTCTCTCTCGGCATTCACGTTTCTGTGACTAGATCTTGGTTTTTTTCTTAGCTGGGACAGTGGGGAGTCTCAACTATAAAAGGGTGGGAGACATGAATTTGTTGCTTCTAAGCATCTGGAATGTCTAAAGTAACCTATTTCCAAAATTTCAAACTCATTCTTAAACTTTCTTCTTTGTAGTTGTCACCTTTTCATGAAGATAGATAATATGCATGATTATTTAAGTAATCTGTCTCATTTCTGCTACTGAAAAAAGTTACTTTTAAATGAATTCAACCAGATACATATTATAAATGCAGGAAATGCATGAAAGGTGAACTTTGCTTTCCATTTATTCATTCAGTTACTCTGCTAGCATTTATAAAGCATGTCCTCTGTTCTGAACCGTTCTAGGTGTTGAGTTCTGGTGGTAAATAGGATACACAGAAAGAACCCTCAGAGTTGATTTAGAGTCTAGTTGGGTGGTGGCCTCTGTCCCTGAGAGAGGATGTTCACTTGTGTGGATGGCCGTGTCTATTAGCGATGGGGAAGGTCAAGGAAAAGCAGACTTGGCGTTTCAGCGAGCTGCATTTGATCACGTGAAGTTTCAGATACCAGCAATATAGCTTTTGTTTTTTAAAGGCTTTGACCTTTTACTCATTTTCTCCTTACCAAAGAAAATCACAACTTCTTATTGTGTATTTTTTTCTAAGTTAAAAATTTTTGTTATTTTATTGCAATTATAATGATCGTCTGTTTTTTTTTTCTTCAGTCATCATGCATGCATT
This sequence comes from Solenodon paradoxus, assembly GCA_004363575.1. Lineage (NCBI taxonomy): Eukaryota > Metazoa > Chordata > Mammalia > Eulipotyphla > Solenodontidae > Solenodon > Solenodon paradoxus. Next base: position 194,204 of record RJWH01000573.1, read on the forward strand.
TCATTACAAATGGATATTTTGTTTTTGTCATCCCTTCTTTACCCTGTTGAAGAGGGACAACATTTCTGCTTTAGGGTTATGGGATGGCCAAATACATGGTACCTGACACTGCATAGAAGAAATGGACAGAAGTTTATTAGTTACATATACTCAGCCTAGGGGAGGAGAGCACCATGAACCAGTTAAGGTCAGCAGGGGGTTCCACTCAGTAAACAACTTGTGGTGGTGAGCAGTGGCCAGGGGTGGGGTGGGGTGGGGTGGAGTGGGGAGGGCTGTGGGAGGCAAGCTTTCTCATAACAAGAGGTTGGGGGTGACTCCTGGTTTCCACAAGAGAATATATTTACTCGTTGAATAATTCTGTGGATGATAGGAAACTGAAGCCTGCTACTCAGTGATAAGCAGGAACTATACCTCTTCGCAGGATAATGAGGTTTGTTTTAGTTTAGATCTCACCTTGTCTGTGAGATCAGAGTAGAAAACGGAAATTGTCCACCAAGATTAGAGTGGGGAGGGAAACTTTCACTTGACACCCTCCCATTTTCCAGATGTCAGGTAGCACATATATGGGACCTTACCTTTAGGGCTCATACAAGATATTGGAGTTAAAACAATGCTTTATACTTATTAAATTCTGTAGAGAATGGTTTCTACATTTTAGAAGATACTGACTTGAGAAGATAAATGCACGGATAATTACAGTATCAGAAATTATGCACATATCATGGGAATGATGTAAGCCAGCAATGAGCCATGTGTGGTCCATCTATTCTTATATGTTGTGCCTTGGTGGGGGTCCAGAAGGTTGATTGATTGTTTGCCAGCAGCTCTGTGTGTTGGATGGGAGGCCAGGCTGAGGGGGCTCTGGGGAGCAGCTGCTCATGTGCACAGTTGATTCTGATCTCTAAGGGCTGCTGTCTATTTTGGTTTTCCCCATGGAGACTGCATCTTCCCATTGGAGTTGGCTCATTTTTTCTGCACACAATTTTAACTACTGTTTGGTTCTTGCTAAAAGGAAGAAAACATGACTGAATAAATAAAGGTTTTAAGTGTTGATCTCTAGTTAATAATATGAATGCTGAAGTGATTCCTGGCAAAATGTACAGATGCCTGCAACTTTGAAATGCATCACAAAATAAAATATACTGGGCGGGTGGCGGGATAAATTGATTTGTGATGAAGCAAACATGGTGACCTGTTAATTGTAGAATCAAAGCAGTGGATACACATGTGTGGATGGTATAACTCAATTTTCTCTTTGGATGGTTTCTTAGTCGTAGGAGAAAAATATTTCAAAGTAAGTGGATATGTTCCATTAGTAGATAAAGCTAGCGTTGAAAAAGAGTTGAAAATATTTGAGTGTACTTACAGTAAGTCTATTCAATAGAATTTTTTTTCATTGTGTTGTGTGTAATTCAGGATTTTGATATAAAAATATATTTCGCATTTTGAAAACATTTGTCTTGGGTGTTTTTATTTGTACTTAAGAGTGCAGTAGAGGTATGAGACTCTATAGAGATGAGCCACATTCTGTAACTCTTAGCCTGCCACAGTTGGGGGAAAGCTAGTAAAAGTAAATGAGATTCAAAGTGCCTAATTTAAGAATGAGTTTTTGTGAAGGGTTTCTGCATAAGAATTTAGCATCAGAATTATTAGATCTTACTTGGGCTATTTTGTATCTAGTTTTGTTTTTAATTTTAGACAAAAGAAAGAAAACTTTCATTGATGGGTCAAAAATGACTGCATATGTTCAATTGCAAATATTTAACTTTCTTTGAAATATATTTTTTGAGGGAAGAAAGGAAAAGAAGATGAAAGTAATTCTTGAATTTATTTTTGACTTTCCTTTTCTCAGAGCAATTCACTTTTGGGTATGATTTTAAAATTCTTAATTGTTTGCAGAATATTTATGAAAACATACAAGAAGAAAATAATCTATTATTTTATCATTCCATGAAAAATGTCCATCACACGAATTGGGTGTATACCATATATAAACTATTTCATTAGAAATAAATAAAAATCTGTATTATGTTATACATATAGTCTTCTGGAATGGTTACAGGCAAAGTGTACTGACGTCTGCTACTTGGAATGAATGGAAAATTAAGGTGGATCAATTATTTAAGTTTTTTCTATTATAAACCATGTAATGAGACTTTTTTTGCAAAAATTATTGCATACATTTACTTTAATTTCTTAGGGAAAATCTTTGACACCTATTTGGTAGGGTTAGGTAACAATTTGATAGATATTGCTAATTAATATCAGGGAAATAGAATAGTTGAAATATAAGCCAAATTTGGGGGCTAGTAAGCATATGGGTTGAGTTGGAACAGATCATTTGAGGAGAAGGAAGACAGAGATCAGCAGAGAATTTAGATTGTGGTTAGTTCCAGATTGGGTCTGGTTTTTAGTTTGCATTTAGTGAGAAGCCTTATAATCATCATTATGTATCCCATAATATATCAGACTATGGAGGTATGGTAACTTATGTAACCCCTTCTTCTAGTATTTCCCCCAATAGTCTGTTATAAGATAACTATTACTACAGCCTCTTTATAGATCTTATTCTTGTATATGGGAGTTTTTCCTATTGAATACATATGAGTTGCTTGGAGCAAAGGAAATATATTTCTTAAGCTTCATCAGACATTGACAGATAACACTAATGAATAAAAAGTTATGTTCTTTGCCTCATATGAGTACTAGTTTATTAATTTTTTTGGTCAATTTGGTAGTAAAATTGGTCTATAATCATTAATTTTCCTTAATATTGGGGACTTTCACAACATTTTATGGTCACATTTTTTTCCAGAATTTCCTACTTGTTTATCCATTTGTTTCTTTTTCTCAGAATTTCTTACTCAGTTTTCTTTTGAATTTTTTTTTTCCTACAAGCTCTTTATAATAGTAACTTTGTGTAATACTTATTGAACATGTATTTTCTGTTTTCTCTCTGTTTGGCTTTAATTTCGTTGTGCATACATTTTTCTACATTTTTGGCCTTTACATGTAGAGTCTTGTTTAAGAAGATCTTATCCATTCTAATTTACAAAATTTTCTATAATTTTAAATCTAATTTAATAAAGCAAAAACATTTTAAATCTAATTGTGAATTAATCTGTAATTGCTTTTGTGTTTGGTGAGGTAGCAATCTAAATTCTACTCCACATCTCCCCTGTTCCTCAAGTGGAGCATCTATTTTATTACAGTATTTTATCTACAGTATTTATTTTATGTGTATTTTGTTGTAAAGTACTCATATGTTTCTTATATATATTTAGGAAAAATCTATATTAATGGTCATTTGACTGATTAACTGAAGATAAACTGTGTGTTCCAAGTGCATTTTGTGAAGTATTTGTTGATACAATGTCATATGCTTACTTTTTTTTGGGGGGGTGAATAATACTAATATATTGAATTGCTATAAAAATACTTTAAAGAAATTATTTCCTGAAACTGGGAAATTTTAAGTTTCTAAATCGTGATGAGGAGATGAGGAAATGTTTTTGTTTTTGCAGTTTTTTCTTTTTGGCTTTTAAATACACTTAGTTTGTGTATATACGCTTTATATGCTTTTCCTGATTACGTGATAGTTTTGCTCTCGATGGAATTATAGTGAAGAATATCTTTGAATTTTTCCTTTACAGAAGCCTTATGCCCTTTCTTTTTGTAAATTATAGTTAACTTGATATTAAGGATTTAGGGAAATATTTGATCATGCTTGTTATTAGCTGTTATTTATTTTTTTTTTTTAAATCGGTACCTTTTCTTTTTAGTGACAGCATGAACATATTTGCTTTAATATATTAGACAGCCAGTAGCAGGCAAAAAGCTTTCTTTATCTTTACGACAAATTTTGAGAAAATAACCGTTGGAAGAGTGTTTGCAGTGGGATTTTCAATACCTGTTGTTAGTGGTACTGGAGAAGTTCAACTTTCATATATAACTAGGAAATGTCTAGTTAGTAATGACTTGCTTAGTCATGCTTTTTTATGCAGGATTAAAGTTTATTTTGAATTTTGGTATTAAGTCTAAGAAGGAAGCGAATGTTTCATTATGTAAGTAGTGAGACTTTTATGCTTGTAATTGACAGAGATGCACTCCCTAGTACCTGTGTGTTTCCTGAGAAACTTGTTTGGTTGTCTATCTGGGCCAGCTCCTTTCTTGCTGTGTTACCTCTTTTCCTTTTGATGGCAGGAGTGGGGAGGGATCCAAAGAATGGGTGGGGAGTGGGAAAGAGACCCTGGCATAGGGTCTTCCTAGAAGAACTCATTCTTGGAGCCTTTGGTCAGTCCAGTGCTGAAAGGTGGGGTTGAGTCTCAGACACTTTTTGTAGTTTCCCCTCAGGGTGTGCCTTGCACATTATCTTTGGGGAAGGTATGGATTTGTCAGGGATGGCTGTCCATATTTATCTAAAATCTCAGGTTTTGTTAAGACAGATGATTATGGAGTAAGATACAAATTTTATGTGCACTTTAAAGGTAAAATCAAGATATTCTAAAAGGGTCTTCAAAGACATTTGGTACTGAGGGAAGGGTAGAAAAGGGTTGTGTAGTTTACTGCAGACCTTTTGCCATAAAATACCCTTCATTTTACTGCTCTTACATTTTCCTGAACTTGTGAACTTCATCACAGATTTGACTATACTTTTGTTAATGTTATTGTAAACTATCTTGTAGTTTAACATTTTCATAAGATTGCATATCTTGGTGGTGGTATATAATGTTTTTCTCTAGATAGTTCTTTGGTGTTGTTCTCTTAGAAGCAGAGACAGTGAAAATACTCTGCAGTCTGTTTTTTGAAGGAATGATGAATAGCTATGATTAATTTTGCAAATAGCTATTCTGGAGAATAAGTCTTGCAAAATTTTTTCCTTTCTTATATTCTTAACTTTACAATTCTGAGAAACCGAGAAAACTGAGCTGTGGGATTATTTCTCATTATATTTGACACATTGAATTTAGTAGGATTACGTCTTTGTTCCTCTTATAAATATTTGCAAGTTCATTGCAGTATTTACTTTCCATGTGGTTTAACTTAAAAATCAAGATTTTGGCAAAATGTTTCTGGCAGACTAGAGGTAGATGGTATCAAATCTTGCTATTCAATTGCTATTTGACTTTGAGTTTTAACTTTTCTTGGCAGTCATTGAGGATCTCCAAAGTCTTTGTGTTCACTTAAATTTCTGTGATTTTACTGACAAATAATTGTTTTATAGTCTTTCACGGTCTAACAACTTTTGTTTTTCTAAGAATGTTAATTTTATAGAGTATATTTTGTATTGCTTTCAGACACATTTGGAATAGTAGTTCAGGTAATGTGATCAGCCCTAGCAGTAAATATAATTTTCAACTGTCAGTTTTAGCAGTTAATGAAAAGGACCATATAAAAGACCAAGTAAAACACTAATGGAATAGGATAGTTCTCTAAAGAAGAGTTGAGTGAAATTATAAGGGCAGCTCAGTCTCATACTAGATTACATTTTCTTTGCACATAACTTTAAAAATCAGGCCTGCTCCATAGAAGAGTGCCTTAAAAAAAAAAAAAAAAAGAGATCAGTTATAATTTTACTTTCTTTTTTCTGAGTAAAGCAGAGAGAAAAAGTATAGAGAAATAGCTCAAAGTATGTTCTATATATATTTATAACAATGATTTAGTCATTTATACACTCCTCCACTTGGATGAGGTTACACCCTGATGAACCCATTGTAAATGGAAAATATTCTAAATCAAAATGTATCTAAAACAGGCTCCAGAAAATGCTAACTACAAGTATACTATAGAGTATTGGTTGTTTACCCTCTAGATGGCTGACTGACTGGGATTGTGACTTGGTGCAGTTTAGCATTACAAGAGAGTATTGTACTGAATATTGCTAGATCAAAATCCAAAGTCTGAAGTATGATTTCTGTAGGATACCTATTGCTTTCACAATCATAAAGTTGAAAAACCTTAAGTTAAACCTTCTGGACATTAATGGAAATACAAATATCTTTATCGTATGGAGTCTCTGCCCATGGAAACTTGAGACTATTAAAAAATTCTCACATTTTGGGAACAAAAATTATAATTTACAGTAATAGAGCTATGTAACCAGACCAAAATATGGGTTATTTCTCTTCATTTCTGTCATCCTGTGTTGCTTTTGGCATTAGGTCTTTTCCCTTTAATGGGGAGATGTTAAAGTAAATATACATCTGAGACACAATGATGGTTTTATTAAAGAATAATTTTAAGAACACGGTTTACTATCTGTCACACAGTATTCTCTTTGAGAATCCACAAGAGAAATTTCTTCTTAGTAGTAGATATAGTTATAAGGTTCTTTTCTTAAGTACATGTGCTCTGAAAAAGGGATCCCTGCTTGCCTAGGAGGCTAAGAATCTTTACAGCCAATCTGGAGATTTCATGGAAGTACATTTTGAATATTGCCTTTGATTTCATCTTATTTTTCTAAATTTTGTTTCTCTACTCTTGATTTCTGGATTATGATTTAAAAAATCCTGTATTATAAAAATTTCTAGCAATATAAAGTTAGTGAAGTTTTCATTCTACAAACTCACTAATTCATTTTATTTCCAGATCCACTTAATTTATCTTTTAGAAAACAACAACAACAAAATATTAGGATTTGGAGGAGATAGAAAGAGAGGCTCTTGAAAGTTGTGGTTTTAGACAGGATGCCTTTGTATTTCCACTGGCTTCTTTTAGGCAAATGGATTTAATTTGTTATGATTTTGTTAGGAATTTTTATGCCTGTGTTTTTGAGGAAGAATATATCTATGTCTGTATATAGCTATATATAACATAAGTATATCTGTATAGCTGTCATCCTCCCTCCTCCCCCACTTTGATTTTGGTATCAGATTTTAAAATGAGTTGAGTTCCCTCATAATTTTTGAGTTTATATGAAATGAGCATTAGCTCTTTCTTAAATGCTTATAAAAGAATGCAACAGTGAAGCCATCTGAGCTTGTAGTTTTCTGTAAGGGAAAGTTTTAAATTATGAACATACATTTAAAAACAGATATGGGTTATTCAGATATGTCTGTATCTTCTTGTATCAGTTTTGGTAATTTCTTTCTTTCCAGGGATTGGTCCATTTCATCTAAATTGTCAGATTTATCAGCATAAAGTTACTCATGATAATTCCTTTATTCTTTTACTAGTTGTATGATTTGTAGTGATGTCCCCATTGCATTTCTGGTACTATAATCTATTATTTTTCTTTTTGCTTAATTAGTCTAAGGGTTTATCACTTTCATAATTTTTAAGGATTCCATTTTGGTTTGGTTCATTGTATTTGTTCCTTTTATATTTTATTTACTTCTTAGTTTCATTACTTCCTTTTTGTAAAACATGGTCTGATTTAATTTGTCTTTTTTTTTTTTACAAGCTTCTTAAAGCACGAAACAGATTGTTGTTTTTAAATCTTTTTCTTTCCTAAAGCATTTATAGCTATAAAATCCCCATCAAGCTTTAGGTGCAGTGACAAAAATGTTGACCTTTTATAGAAATTTAGTTCAAAGCAGTTCTAATTTTTCTTGTGAGTTATTTTCCTTGAGCATTATTTAGACGCATATGCTTTAATTTCAGCTACACATGCATTTGAAGATACTACAAATCTTGGTTTTATTGATTTGTAATTTGATTCTTTGACTAGAGAACATATACTGTATTATTTCATAAAATTTATTGGGACTTGCTTGATGATTTGGCTTATAGTTTATCTTGGAGAATGTCTCATGTGCACTTGAATCCCTTTTTGCTTTGATTCTAATGAGAAAATGGAAGATAGTTGAAATGAGAACAAAATGGCATGTCTCACCAGGCTGAGGCGATGCTGGGGGTTGCTTTCACAAAGGCTTTGTTGGTGCGTTTTACATGGGAAGGCAGCTAGGAGACCCCTCTCATGTATGCTTGACTGCAAAGACATAAATAATGAAACAGGGAGGCACTTATGTGAAAATTTGATGTTAACCAACCACTGACTCATTTGCTAGTTGATTTTTTTTAATATTGACTAATTTTTGAAAATCTTGGTAACTTAATATTTTATTATTATTATTTTTTTTTTGGTGTAGTTTAATGTGTTTCTTAGGCTGGCAGGTTCTCACTTTGAACAGTCTGGCCTTCCCACATCTATAAAGTTATTTGTTCAGAGGTGCCTAATTTCTAAAAGATAAAAGATGAGAACTGATCCCCGCATCTGAAGTATGTCACCCTCATTAGCGGAACTAGTTGTTTTTGTGTTGTAAAATGTTCCATGAGTGATAACATAAATCTGAGGCCAGGATAAAGCTCGGAGAAATTGTCGATTTGTGCATGTTAAGAAACATACTAACATTCATTATAAATTGCTCTTTAGTTCTGATTTAGGCTATAAAACTATTATAATTCTCCAAAACACACATTGAAAAACCCCTGATTTTGACAGGAGGTAGGGAAAGGGGGTTGTGGATGTGGTTTTTATTGGAAGCATCTTTTCTTTTTCTTCTTCCCCCTCTCCTCCCTTTCCTTTTAAATTTAATCTCTCCCTGGGGATGGATCACGCATGAGTATACAGAGTCAGGATCAGAGCACAGTGAGCTCCAGGGGCTGCTGTCAGATTACCTTCTGGCTCCTGTAGGAGACTGTTGGTTGCATAATGAAGTGAATTTCTTGTGTGTTACTTCCTGAGTGTATTTTTAATTAAGAGGGAAATGTTTTATGTACGCACTTGTCAGATTAGTTTGCTATAGCAAACCCTTCTATGTTAAGTCAGACTACTTGAAGATGTTTGACGTTCATTTATATGTAGAACACTTCAAATTCTTAGATTTCTTTTTTTTTTCTTAGCCTATCTTTGTTAAAAATAGGCCACTTTCATCATTTTATGGATTTATATAGAAGGATAATTGGAGAATTTTGCCTAATGAGAAAACCCAGATCATTACACTAAGGTAGGACAAATGTACCGCCTGAAAATTTAGGATCTTTGATTGCTGGGCTAGGTAAAGAGAAAGAAAAGAATAGAAAATAGTTGTAATCTATTGGACAATAAAAACCTTTTACCATAACCTGAAATGAGATCATCTGAATGGGAAGTAATTAAAAATAGGTAACAGTGTGCCCTCATATTTACTATAAAGTAGTTAGTAGCTTTAGAACAAATGGAAGCACATTACCTTAAAGTGTAAAAGTATCTTTGCTTACATATTTTTCATTTTATTACTCATGTGTTTAGGACATGTTAAGATTTAAGATAATTTTTCCCTTACATTCCCAGTGTCATTCCAATCTGGAAATATTTAAGATGGGGGTTCCACATACTACTAATGTGACTTCTTTTTCAAATTTGGGAAAATGTTCAGAAATGATACTCAGCGTCATAGTCTTTTAGAAATTTTATTTCTGTGTTTTAATACACAGGTTTCACAAAGGATATTTGTATGTCTTTGAAACACTAATTATTTGAATGCTGAAATTTGAAAGCCTTTTCTAAAAAATATTTATGCTAATGAATTATAATAAATTCTAAACTAGACTGAGGAAAATGCAGATTGAAGGGCGTTTATTCTGCCATGTTCCTTATCTAGAGATCCACCGTGCAGAGTAAACCTCAGAGCACCTAGAATCTTATCAACTAGGCTGTGTAGACTTGGTCTTTGGTCTAGAATGCATTGTGATGGTCTTGTGTTGTCTCAGGGTTAATGCTGTTGATCATCGCTTGCCAGATGCCAGTCACCCACAAGATGTGCCCAGTAAACAGCGGTGAATGGGCTGGAGGGGTTGCATGGAGTGGCATGTATATGAGGGGGTGGAATTGAATCTTTTTAATTCTCAAAGAAAAGAGTGTTTGACAACAGGGCTGAAAGAGTTTTATTTAGGCTACAATGTGTAGGATCAGGAATGGAGAGATCAGGGACAGGAAGAAAACTTAAAAGGCTTCAAAGTACCCATTAATCTTCATGTTTATAAACTTGGATAATATTTTTAATTAAAAAACCAAACAACAATGTGTCTTTTACGGTGTCAGACTTGCTTCAGTTTAATGCTCTTCAGCCTCTTTGTAAAGTATGAGGTGGTAGTGCTTTGTGCTTTCAGGGATAAACCATGGAAGGACAGACCTGTTAGTCAGCCTCTACCCCGACCTTACCCTGCCTGCAGAGAGGTGATTTGGACAGCATTGCTTTGATTTTGTTTGTCACAGCCAGCCTGAGTAGATGAGAAGAGGCCACATAAAACATCAGAACAAGCAGTGCATTCTCTCATTGGGGAGCCCGGGTACCCAGTCTGAGCCTGCTGACACCCTTGCATTTCCAGAGCAGCAGCAGCAGCAGCTCCTCAGATGTGGTTTTTGCTCACCAGTTTGTATGAACCCACCCATCCTACCCCTTTGATTTACTCTTGGTTCCCTAGGCGACATGTGTGTTTGAGACTGAGCTGAAATATTTATACTTGACTTCTTAGAATGATGGCATAAGTCCACCACACTATATGAAGTTAGGAATGGGTGGTCTGATCCTTGTGGGATCAAAGGATAATATAATGGTAAGGGTAATAGGACCCTTAAATTTTGTGCTGCCCTTTTACTATTACAGATGGGGAAATGGCCAGAGCTTTTAGTTGACTGAACTCACATAGCCAGTTATTGGTAAAGCAGGAACTGGAGCTGATTTTCATGCTATGGAACCTCATGAAAAGCTGCCAACCACGACGGCTCTGAGTGGAGAAATTCCTCTTAGGTTTGTGTGCTCACGGAGGAGAGTATAAAGGCACAAAGCTGGCCTTTCCTAAGATAAGAGAGAGAAGCTTTTATTTTAAGAAACCACTAAAACCTAAGACTAAAAATAGTTGTAATTGAGAGCTTTGGAAAGCTTTGGGAAGTTGTACTGCATCTGATTTGTTGATGGCTAAAACATTTGGGCCAAAATCTATGATTCGCTAGTTGTGCTTACCTTGACTGACCCTTAAAGTTGGGATGAACTATGACCAAATTCAAGTCTAAGAATTTATGTTTAGATACTGCATTTAGCTGCTGCATGTCTGAGAGCAAGAGTATTTCAAGGCAAAAACAAAAACTACTAGGGTACTCACCCAAGACAGTAGAATCAGTTTATATCAAACAAGTAATGTTTTGCACCTTTGCAATGTAATCTGTTATTCAGCTACAGTCCTAGTGTGTGATGGTGATGCTCCCAGGAATGGCAGCATCAGCCCCACCTGGGTTTCTGTTCAATTGGTCTGGGCCAGAAGGGTGATAGCTAGTTAATAATGCTCCTCAGGGGTCTCTGATAAAGTCAAGATTGAGAACCCTTAGAACCTCATTTCTAGGTCCTCATTCCTTTTTGAGAGAGGTTGACAGTAGATATTTGTGCTTGTAAAAGAGTATATTTTACCAAGTATAATACTAGTCTCCACGGTTGAGGAAGGGGCTTTAAAAAAAATCTTGGCAAATAGTAATAAGGGCAACTATATTTACTGAGCAGTAACTAAATGTATTGAGCTATTTCAGCTGCTTTGAAGGGTTGGGCTTATTTAATCCTTTTAAAGGCTCTGTGAGTTGGGTACTCTTGTTACACTTCTCCAGATGAGAGGTTAAGAAATTTGCTCCAGAGAGGTCCTGAGCCTTCACTCTTGCTTGTGCTGAGTGAGCTTATGCTTCCTTCCTATCAATGATTAACAGAAGCCATCCAGCTCATGAAGCTGATTTGAAAGCATTGGTATTTCTCCTGCTTGGGCATTTGCGCCTCAGCATGTTTTTGTCCCTTGGGCCACACCATTCCATCAGGTCAGACCATGTGATGGCAGGAGTCCCAAGGAAACCTCTGCTGCCTTGGCAGCGCAGCTGGGCTGACTGCCCTCAGTTTTTCTGCTCACTCTGAACCCTGCCCTTTGGTATTTTGTCTTAAGAATCAATCATACTGCATAATGGTAAAGAGAAAACAATATTTCATGGTCTGGTCAATTTTTTGATTCCTGGGTTTAATGAACAATCATCAGTTTAATATTCTATGTGTTATGTTTACTGTGATGATAATCAACTTATTCAAAATATTTTATTAAAATTGCAGGGCAGCTTTTAGTATTTAATTTTAATTCTTTACTAGTAAATTTAGAAATGTACAAGGGTTAAAAAAACAACTAGTCATGTAAGAGAACTGAGAAAAAAGCAAAAAACTAAAAAACAAAGCAGTGTTCTCACCATTACAAGGGAGTGGACGCTCAAAGCTTTCAAAAAATGGCCATGGTTTGTAAGGTCATTTAAGCTGCATGGAGAAAGCCATAGATCATGATGTAGCTTCTAACTACATGGCATGGGTTATTTTTCCTTGGAAAACAGTTTATATAGAAAAATATTTAGAACAATAAAGAATTATTTTTGCAGCATCCTCAAATTTCCTGTTTTTGATTAAGTTTTCCCCATGCTAGGTATGGAGTTTCAGTTAAGAACACTTTTTTTGCTGTGATGGTATGAACAACGTTCCCTCTTCAGAGAACTGGAACCTCTGTGCTCGCACAGCGCACTCTGCTGGTGGCTCTGGGTTTTGGTGGTATTCACGCGCTATCATCACATCATGCTAGATGTAGCAACATGAACAGGAGTCCCAGAAGCTCTCAAGTGTGTCTCCCAGACTCAGCATCCAGTGTGTGGCTCTGAGTGTAAGATTCCCCGAGGAAGAAGTTAGTTTCCCCCAAGTCCTGCCCCCGATCAGTTGCAAAGCCTGAGGACCAGCACTGCTTGTGCTGCATCACTGTGATCAATACTCAAACTTTCAGACATAATGTACTAGGATAATGCAAAATTGATGAGGTGGCTAAGATTTTCCCCCCAGTAGATAAGTAGCTGAGGAATATGGAAGTTTAGAAGTTTTCTGATATCATAAAACTGAGATTAATTATCATGATCTGATTAATAGCTTATACAGTTTTGGTTTTTAAAAGACTTTTTTGAAATATTCTGTAACCAGAACTGAAAGAAGTTTACTATCTTACCTGTGACAGACACTGATTTTAAAGTGGGGGGAGTCAGTAACAGAAATTAAAGGCATATTCCTTTAAGAGGAAAGAAATGTAGGAAGTCTTGCTTGCTGGGTTCTGTGTATGTGTCATGTTGTGTTTTGTGTGTGTGTGTGTGTGTGTGTGTCTGTGTGTGTGTGTGTGTGTGTGTGTGTGAGAGAGAGAGAGAGAGACAGAGTGTGTGTGTGTGTGTGAGAGAGAGAGAGAGAGAGACAGAGAGACAGAGACAGAGAGACAGAGACAGAGAGAGAGAGAGACAGAGACACTAGGAGAGAGAGAGAGAGATTCAGGAGACACATGAATGCGTTTCAGATGTAATTGATGGCCTTTCCTTTGAATCAAAGGTTTCCTGCTACCCTTCAAGCTGACATATGCATTTGATAAAAGGGAATATTAAAATAGCACCCTCCTCCTAGCCACGCTTTGTGAAAACTATTTTTTTGGAAGGAGGTTTTAAAAATGTGGTATTCCAGATACAAGAGACAAACAATGTGAAGCTAATAATTTTTGAAATTGAAGTTTTAAATTGTATTTAGAGTTTTGGCAAGAAGACTTATGTAGCAAATGACCACAGGCAGCACGAGACTGATCTAGCCCGAGGAAGGAAAGGGAGTGACCTCTGCAGCATGGAGTTGAATATCAAGTCTAAAGTTTCCTGCTCACATTTGAAGTGAAGCAGTCAAGCCTGTTCATCAGTTCTTACTGGTCATACAACTCATGGATGTTTCCTAAACTTGGGGTTGACAGTGACCCTGTGTGAAAACATGAATCAGTTTACTAGTAATAAACTTAGCTTGGGTATACTGTAATTTGTTTTCTGTGTGAGCGATGGTCAGTGAAAAATGCAAGGGTGAATGACAAGATGGTGGTGGGTGAGACTTTACTTATCACTATTCAGAAATCATTAAAATTGGTGTGTTTCTAGTGTCAGAGTTAACATATTTGCAATTAATGTATGTTTAATTGAAGATCTTGATCTAACTCAAATGCACATTTCTTTCCTATGACCTAGATTGACAGCTATACTTAATGCTTTATTGATCTCTTCCATCAGATTATGACCCCATCTACTCATTATATCTCTCACATTCTCTTTAATTGTATCCTAGTTGGTGCAAGTTGGTGTGCTGACTCCAGGAGAGGCCCATCCAGGAGAGGTGGGGGGGCGGGGGAGGAGGTGGGGGAGGGAACACATGTGCATGCACTGTATTAGGGGAAACCGCCTGCCTTGTACCCTGGTGACCCTGCTAGTATGCTAGTAGTTGACTGGGGGATGCCAGGCACTTCCAGGGGGAGCCCCACTTAGCCCTCAATTCCCCAGTCTCCTGGCTTCAGCTCAGACTGCTCCCCCAGTGCCTGCCAGCTGTGATAGGGTTGGGAGGAAAGGCAGGCCCCTCACTGTCCTCTGGCTCCTGCCCGTTGGATCTGATGTGCGATTAACATTCCTGTGGTGCTAGCTTTGATTATTTTTCTTCTTTTCACATGGTTTACTTTACACTCTCCTCTTTCAACAATTGTTTGACTCTTTTTAAAGACAGCACAGAGATACAGGAAAGAAATACTTTGAAGATAGGAATTCTGTTTTTAGAATGCAATCTCTTCAACTCTGAATTCATTTCTTGGAATTGTCTTGGGTCTTTTTGTAGGAGTGTGATTATTGCTTCACATTTATATATAGCCAAGTCAGTTTTGCTCCAGTGTCATTTTCCTTTAGGTAAGCCTTTTCATGGGTGCTTGAATATTCAGCATAGATTTAGAATAAATTAATCACCCCACCCAAAATATATGCCTGGGGTTTTAGGTATAACACAGTTCAAAGTTGTATCAATATAACCTCTAACTAGCCTGTGTTTTATTTCATTACATTGTGGCTTCTCATTAAATGATAGTGACAGTCCTTATAGAAATATCATTTAAATTATGATGGATGTAACCTTACTAAATAAATTGGAACATTTTTATCTTTTTAGTAGTATATTAATTACATCTTTATCATACATTTTATTTTAGGTTGATTAGATTTTTTGATATAGTGCAAAATTCCATTACTGTTTTTCCAAAAGTAAGAAAAAAAAGAAAAAATGGATGTAGGTCATTCACACTTTACTTATTTGATGGACAAATTCTTTCCTAATGCACCTTACACCAGGAATTGAAATTTTGGTGTCAGTTCTCCTATTTATAGGCCCATCCAGCACAGAGACAAGTTTTGGCAGGATTCTTGGATGACGGGGGGACAGGCCTGGACGGGGACCAAAGGGAGACTTTGCAGCTAAACAAACACCTAAACCAAATGGACTTTGCCTCTTGTTTGGCAGCCTAGATTTTCATTGAGAATGGGCTCTGGTATTATATTTCACTTATGTGGAAGTGCTAATTGCATGCTAATTAAAACATGTTGTAATATGCATGGCTCAGCTGTCATGTGAAAGGTGGAAGTCTTAAACCTTAAGTTAATAACATTCTTTGTCTAAATCTCAAATGGGCTGTGTCTTGGTGGTGAAGAGAGTAAGAGAGGCCCAGCTTGGAGGTTGTGTTGTGCACAGTATTGAGTAGGACTAGCTAACATGGTGTGGGTGGTGTGGGTGGTTGTTTCTCCTGCAGGATATGAACACATTGTGGCCTCGGCTGTCAAACGAGTTTTATATTTTCCTTGTCTAGTCTTGTTGACCTGCTATTTATTTTTGACTTGGAGAAACAGAGCTGCTGCAATCCTCTGAGGGAGTGCTTTAAGGAGTTTTAAATAGACATGAAGAATGATAGTTTCATCCAAAAAAAGATTTAGCTTTAAAAAGAGGAAGGATGGTGGGTAGGTGGGGAATAACCGCTAATTCTTAAAATCTTAAAATTAAAAAAAATGGACTTGCAGTCTTTTGAAATGTTTATTTTTTTTTTTTTCCTTCAAATTTCCAATTATGGGTTCACATTCATGGCTTCTGGGGGTGGCATGTTACCTCAATTTGAGAGTTGCTTAGAACTGGTGTGACACTTGACACGACATCAAGGTTAGTGCCTGAGCGTCAGTGATTTCCACAGAGTCTAAGAGTTCTCAGCCAACCTGACTCCACAGGGTTTCTGTAAGTGGCCAGCTCAGACTGATGCATCATGGGGCTGGGGAGAGAGAATGAATCAGGTGAAAGCACAAGTGTGTGTCATGTTCAGGCTTCATCCCCTTAGTTCAAATTCCCCTAGTTCAAATCCCCTTAGTTCAAACATGCTGTGTGCTTTGACCTCTTCACCTTTGTCCTAATATTTATTGATGAAACAATTCCTCATGAAGTGTTCTTTGTCTTCAGTATTTTCTCAATTTTTGTAATTTCTGTACCACTTGGTTGGCATCTATTTTTGTAACTGGGTATTGTTAGTGAACTTTACACATACCCATGGCTTGCTCTCCAAATTGATTTTCAAGTCTTAGAGAACTGGGGCATTATTATAGATTTGGCTGTACCGCCTTTATTTCGAAACAATGACTTTCAGACCAAGCGTTAAGTTCTTAATTGACTCGTAGTATGTCACACACCATCCTGTTACTGCCAGTTGTTGTTGAGGTGTAGTAAGTACAGACATGTTTCAGTCACCTGAATGTTCCTCC
Source organism: Solenodon paradoxus (assembly GCA_004363575.1). Classification (NCBI taxonomy): domain Eukaryota; kingdom Metazoa; phylum Chordata; class Mammalia; order Eulipotyphla; family Solenodontidae; genus Solenodon; species Solenodon paradoxus. The sequence goes on from RJWH01000573.1 coordinate 210,807, forward strand.
TTACACTTGAATGTTCCTGCCATTAAGAGTCTTTCCCAGTCAACTCCATGGGGCTGGGGCCTTACTTCCTTGTGCCTTCCTGCTTTGGGTGTGGTTCTGACACCATCACTGGACTCTCTGAAAAGCTGATCCACATTGATGATGTCTACAGAGCTTAGAGCTTAGCTACTAAAGGAAAGCAGGTGTTTATAAACATATGTTTGACACAGTGTTAGTTTTAATTTTGTATTACGAGTTGTTTTCAAGATCAAATTATGGGGGTGTAGGAATGCTTACCTTATTTCCTCTGAGCAAAGGAAAGCTGCCTGCAGTGTTTAATTTTCGTGATACAACCTCACAGACTGGTTGAGCAATATATGAACCTCAGAGGCAATCTAGTCTCTTTGTTTTTACCTACCAGGCCTCTAGTGCCCACAAGAGGAAATGGCTTGCTGGCATGTCAGGCCACTCAATCCCAAAGGGTGATTGCTTTCTTTGTGGCTGTAGGAAGACAGGTTAGGGGCCACTGGATCCTTTATCATTAAAGCCCTGGTTGCTCACAGCACCTGCACAGTCTCCACATCTTTAGAGCATCACAAGCTAGTTTCCTGTTTGTCCTCCTACCCTCTCCCCTTTGATACATTTATAAGTTTTATTGTTGTTTGAGGTAGTCCATTTCACACTTTAATTATTAGTTGTGTAATTATGTTTCTCCTGAGTTCCCATAGAGCTTACTTGTTTCTTTCCTTCCGGACAGATCTTCCATCTGCAACTGTACTTTTATGTGAACTACAGAAGAAAATAGTGTGAACTAGTTATATTTGTGCTTGCTGTGTTTTCTGTTTTCCTGCTTAGATTGTGCAGCTTCCCCCGCTCCCACCCCGAAAAACTGTACTCATTTCTTAGATTGAATAAATTGAAGGCAAAGGTACTTAAATTTCAAATATCTCATAAGGGACATCCATGGTTCAGAAATATTAGGCACTATGAGATATTTTGAGAGAGACCATAGTCACATAACTTCTGTTAGTGTATATTGTTATAATTGCTGTGCCTTATTATTGTTGTTAATCTCTTACTGTGCCTCACTTAGAAGTTAAACTATGTCATAGTGTGCATGGCTAGGAAAAAACAGTATAGGTTTTGATGCTCTCAGCAGGTCTGGCCCACACTGGGGTCTTGGACCATATGCCCTGTGGATAGGGAGGAATGACTGTATGCTCTTTGCCTGTCTGTTTTTGTCACTTCCTTCCCTGCTGAAAACCTTTCAGCTGACACATGTTCCTTGCTTGCAGAGATGTCCATGATGATAAGATTCAGGAACATTACCTGGTCTCTGCAGATCTTTTGAAGATAGCATCATAGCTCCCTCCCTGATTGATGGCAGGAGTATCCGGGAGGGGAAGGGCACCCCACCTCTGGCATCAGCAGTCCTGAGGAGAGTTGGGATCAGGTGGCAGTGGTCTGAGCCATGTTCTGAGTACTGCTGTGTGGTCTCCATCTTGTGATGTGGTGGTGCTGTGGAACACTGCCTCAGGCCCCTCGTGGTACAGGGTGGGCTGGATTTGAGTATAGGGACCACAGCCTTCCAAAGAGGAGCTGGGAGGTAGGTGCAAGTCCTCTGTCAAAATTCACTTTCTTCAGTTTTCTTTTTCTTAGTTTAGGAATATTTCTTCAGATTCGGTCATGTTTATGCCAGTTGTGCGGGATTAATCATGTATTTTAAAGTAATTTGAGATAATTTCTTTAAGTGAGAAAAAAATGGAAGGTAATTTTGGGATTAAGTAATGAGTCTGCGGGGGATGGAGAGCTGCTTGAGGGTCAAGTTTTTGTTGGTTTGTTGTAGAATTCTGAGCTATTTAGGATTTATCATGTTTTAGTAAAATTTTCTTTCCAGGTCAGAGAAATTCTCTTGGTCTGAGTCAGCCTTTCTCATTTGCCTTGGAGAGTAAATATGTGAGGGTATGTTTTCTTTTTGTTAGACTGAGTGAATGAGTAACTTAAGGGTCTCTTACTGTTTGTTTTATAAACATAAGAGAAACATCCAGCATTTTAGTTAGCTTTAGCAAATCTCACTAAATTCAGTAGTTTCTCTGTTGGGGCCACTGAGGCCCAGATCTCTACCTGAGGTGTCCTACTTTTATAGTTGACCCTACTTTAGTGTTTGGGGATTGTTTTTTCTATAGCCTCGAATTCAGGACTGCCTGCTGGCATGAAGCACTCCTTCCATCTGTGTATATTTGATGGTTAATATGGGGTCAAATTCTGCTTCTTCATGTGGAAGTTAGTCAGGTAAATGAACTAGTGGTGATATATTTTTTTCATTTACATTCATAACAGAAGAGAGAGGTCTTTATTTGGATCAAATTTTCCCTTCCAAATTTATTCCCCTGACGAACCTGCTGGGTCCTCATGCACTGTGTCAAAAGAACAGAGCAGGAATTCCCAAGTTGGAGTGATGCCTTAGTTTAACCTTTTTCTTTCACTTGAATTACATGTGTGATGATCTCAGACAAGTTTACTGTTTCTTAGTTCTCTCCTTGACAAGTGAAACTGAAAGCATTGACCTTCAATGACTGTTGTGAGGAGTACCATGTGAGGTGACACTTAAGGAGTGCTTAGTAATTGGTGGCCTGCTGGTCCCTTTGTTGAGTGAGAATAGACTAGGGACTAGGGCTGGACTAGGAGGGATGGCTTAATGCTAGATGCCTGCTTTCTTAGTGCTGATTGTTGCAAAACTGCATAGAGACCTTGAGTTCTGGAGCAGAATCTCTTGTAGCCTGTATTATTTTTAGTGATTTAGGCTTGAATTTATTATATATGCATGGTCTAACATCTCCGTTCCTTCAGTAAGTCCTTCTGTTCACTGTCTATTAGCTCTCCAGGTAACTGTACTCCCTACTCCGTCTTCTTGCAAGCTCTTACATTCACCAGGACTGCATGGGACCAAGCTTGGTTGGCTAGGTGAGCGTTTGTCTTGCCTTTTTTTTTTCCTGGAGTATAGTGAGGTTTACCCAGGTTTAAACTCCTTTATGCCTTGCGTTCCAAGCCAGTGATTCTGGGGACTCACCTCTGTGGGTAAGAAAGAAGGTATTTATACTGGAATTTGAGTTCTTTTCCATCACCTTGTAAGAGTATCTGGATGTCTTGTTTCTCCACATCTAAGGTATTGTCTAGAATGTCAGCTAGGAAAATCACACAGCATCTCCTGAGCTAGCTTTGGAAGTCAGAGGACAAGGGATGAATGGGGGACGTTGAGTGGCAACATGGCCCGGCATGTCCGTGGCCTTTCTTTTGGCAGTTAGGAGAACACAAGACTGGGTTTGTTGATTATGTTCTCTGAGAAACTCTTGTTTAATTCCCCACCCGCCTCCATTCAATAGAGTTATTATTATTATACTACATCATGGTGCTTTGTTCTTTGTTCTATGCTAAAAAAAGCAGATGGCTCCTGCCTTTGGGGAACTTACTTAGAGATAAACAAAACACCACACATGTATAAGGAAATAGGCTATTAAGTGACAAATAAGTAGTGTAGATCAATACTTGGGGGTAGGGTACCTTTGACAGAGGCTGTTGTGCACTTGATTTGGAAAGGTAGATATGATTTAGGTAGTTGGAGATACCGGGTTGAAAGTGTTCCAGATGTCTCAAGTAGAATGAAACTAACTTAAGAATTAATTCATGAAACCAATATTTACTTAGAATCTGCTCTGTTTCAGGGGCTACTCTGATTGCTTGGGGTTTATCAGAAAATAGAACATTTGGAAGCCCAAATATAGAAAGGCAGCAGGGAGGGTGAAGGAGCTATTGAAGGCCAGGAAAAGCAGGCTTGGGAAGAGTGCTGAGTGCTTAGCCATGGTGTCGGAGCTTGACCTTCAGGATGTAATGAGTCACTGAAAAATGACTCATATCTTAGGACAGTGACATGATGAAATGGGTGTTTTGTGAAGATAGCTATATTAGCAAGATGCAGGACAGGAATGAAAAGATGTGAGTCTAGAAGCAGTGGATGAGTGATTATTGAGAAAAAGAGATGGAGGAAAAGGAAAGGAAAAGTTGTGTTCATTAGTTATTTGAGATCATAATATTTAAAAATTAGATAGCTATATGTGTTTATTGGAAACTCAGAAAATACTGGTAAATATTACTAATCATGTAAATCTGTTCTTGGCTTTTCTTTTGTTTTTGCCTGTAGGTAACACTACATTCAAACTAAAGATGAAGGGATACCTTACATAGTATTTTGTGAAAAATTAATATTATTGTATAGCGTTTCATTGTTTAAATGTACTTAAACAATTTCTCATTGCTGAACTCGCAACTGTTTTCCTATTTCCCATTCTGTACTATTATGTATTAAAATGTCTGATTTGATATATATATATATATCTTCACCATGCACATGCATAATTTTAATTCCTGGGTCAATGGATATGCTCAATTTTAAGCATTTTTATATATAGTACCAAATTCCACATCTGTACATGTCCCTCTTTTATTGCTCCCTACTCCCAGTCAAAATGTGTGCATTAATTTAGAACTCAGTAACAGCTTCCTGTTCTCTCATGCACTCTGTGCCATTAAGTTTCCTTAAAATTAATCTGCTTCCCTAATTGGTTATGGAAACCTCAAATGGTAGTTGAGACAATCATGGGAGGTACAATGTGTCTGTTGATCTCTGATTAAATTTGACCTGTGAGAGGTAGAGTGGGATATGGGAGGCTCAATGAAGAGATTCCCTGGAGGAAATGCCTACTCCCTGTCTGTTGGGCCATGTCTCTGACAGGAGCTAAATCTCTTTCCAAATTGTAGCTCCTACCACGAAGGACCCCAAGGGTCCCTTTCTGGGTCATGTCCTATGATTTTTTTAGCCTATAGGGGTAGTAGTAGCTTCCTGTCACTGCTAAACTGTGGGTGACCCTCAGTCCACCTCAGTTCTAGTATGGAATCTCAGTACTTTCATTTTTAAAACCTATTCTTTATATTCATTTCCCTGTTTTAAATACTTGGAATGATTTGTATATTCCAGATTATACTCTGAATGATATATTAATATGTATCATGTATGTGTGTATATGTGTATGTACGTATATGTATATACACATATACATGTACATGTGTGCTATATTAAAGTAGCAGACATGGTATTTTATCTAAATACTCCAGCATACATCGTGTAAGAGTAAGGATAGTCTTATATATCCACAAGACTTATCACACCTAGAAAGATCAAGAATAATTTCCTAGTATAGCTCTATCAAGTCCATGTTAAAATTTCCCCAGCTGTCTCCAAAATATCTTTTAGTGATTTTTAAGTTTTTACCCCAACAAGAAATTTCTCTTTTGTGCTAAATCATTTGAGAGTAACTAAAGATATTAGGACATTTCTCACCCCAAATACTTAAACATACATCCCTAAAAACAAGAATATTATTTTATATAACCATGTATATAATCATATTCAGAATTTTGCCAATTACACAGTTCTGCCATCTACCAAAACAGATTTCTTAAATTGCCATAGTACTGTCCATTTTCACATTTTTTCTCCAGATGCAGATTCACTCTATGTCATTCATTGCACTTAAATATCAGATGATGCAATTTTTTTTTTTTTTAAAGAGATAGGTGCAGTTACGTTATTAAAAGTCTCACAATTTAAATTTGTCTGACTGTTTACTTGTGGTGTCATTTAACCTGATTTTCTCTTCCCTATAGTTGCTGTAAATGAGAATTTAGATTTTTGGCTTGATTAGGTTGAATCAGAGGATGGTGCTGCCTTTGGAAATGAAGGCAGGGAGTTGATTTTGGAAGATAACGTATATGTGGTTAATACATTTGAAAGGAATAGGACTTGATAAAAACATGGTCCAGTTATTCTCAAATGGTGAATTTTAATTTTTTTTTAAGAGGAAGGAAACTGGCAGGAATGATGGCGGAATGAAGAGGGAGGAGGAAGGAATATTTAAAATTTATTTAGTTATTCATTTTGGTTGTTTCCCCAGGCCCTCAGTCATGAACTTAGGTAGTTGAACTGTGTGTGAACTATATCTGAGCCACCAGGGTGTGGCTTCTGGTGAATTTTTAAAATGAGATCTGTGGGGGATTCTGATAGTTCCCGAGTGATGTGAAACCAGGTGAAAGCTTGAGGCTGGAGTGTTTGGGAGGATTCTGGTCTTGGGATATGGTTTTGCAATCCTCTTCACAGAGCTTAAGGTTGAAACAACTCTGAGAAAGAAACTGTTTCCAACAGTAAGCAGTGAAATTTATCCATATGGTTATCATAGGAGTTAAAATAGAAACATTTATGTTTATGGTAACTTTCTAAGATGTAGTACCTTATGTCCACTTAAGATGTGTGCATGAAAGCGTTAAATCCATGAGCTAAAACATAATACGTAGAAGAAGCACACAGTATTTCAGCTTCCCCTGTACTCCCTCTCTTCTAAATTACAAACTTGTAGTTATAAAACTTGGAACTTCAGGGTTTATCAGAATCACTGGATGGCTTTTTAAAAACAGATGTCTGGGCCTGGCCTTGAGAGATTTTGGTTCAGCAAGAGCAGGATGGGACCCCAGTATTAGTCCCATGTGATGTTAATGCTGGAATAATGGATGCACTTTCAGAATCTTTGCTTTAGATCATGGGTGAGATTTGAATACGTCATATATTTAGGTGAGTGGTTTTTCAAGCCTGACTTTTGAAAAATAACTGCAGTGGTTTTATTAAAAATTATTTATGAACCTTCCCATTATGCAAAATATTTAAAAATGAAGCCATTGGGAATTGGTTTGGAGAGGGGGATGAAGGGAGAAGATAAGCAACTCTGATATTTTTGGTTGAAAGCATCCATGTGGTATGAGGCAGTACTAGAAATTGAGTCAGCAGACCTAAGTTTGAGTTCATTTATGAACTGTGACCTTTTGTCAACAACTTATATTCTCTGAGTCTCCATTTTCTCATCTGAAAATAAGGATTAGAAACCCCCTACCATGTTACATAGAGTGCATTAATGCATTTACAAATTGTAAAATAGTGCATGTATGAGTGGAGGGTTACTACAGTTCTTATTCATGCTCTGGCTCTGTCCTCAGCCAGATCTATGGTCTGGGACCATGACCTCCACTAATGTGGTTGGTGGAGGATTGGGTGTATCCATGACTACAGTAATCTCTTTAGTTGTTCTGAAAGTTTTATCAGAAGTATAGATCAATAATGGACTAATTTTCAAAATTACTAGGCTGATGTGTGACCCTATGAGATATTCGGTGTTGATTTTAATTAAATTGCCCACTAGTTATTTCCTTGAAGTTGGAATTCACCTTTGGTTTCCTGTTGCCTTTTTCCCTTTTGATTGACATCTTAAATAAAGTCATTTACCTTTGCAGGGAGGCAGCAAGTTGTGGTTTGCTCTTTGTGATGTCGTGGTGGTGAGTTCGTGGTGTAATCGTTGGCTATGGTCTGGGTGAAAAAGTAGGGGACAGAGGAGTGCACTTACTGTTAAATATTAACACACCCTCAAGGTAATACAGGGCTGTTATTTTATTGTTGAATATCATCTATGATTTCTGACCATATACATTTTATGCCTTTATTGAGAAGGCAGAATCTGTTTACTATTCAGCTGAAAATGTGTCCTAGGTTTGGAGTTTATGCTAAAAGAATGATATTTTTGAAATGAAACAAATTAAAGCAGGTAAAGTCAAAATTGCATGCAACATATCTATTATGACTTGTCCATGAATCATTTTTTAAAAATGAACTTTACATTTATTTAAAAGTTTTTTTGTTTGTTTTAAGTAAATTATAGAGGTACTTAACAAGAAAAAAATATAGAATTAGGCAGAATTTCTATTGATTGTGCTTTTCTATTGACTTTACAAATGAAATATTTTCTATTTGTTATATCATTAATAATTATTTTATTTGTCTTGGCAATGTAATTGTCTTTTGGCCAAGAGGATTAACAGGTGTTAAAACTGAGCTTTGTATACTATGAATATTAATTTAAGAAATTTTTCAAATGGGTTTTGCTTCTCCTTCTCCCCGCCTCCCCCCGCCATGTGTGTGTATTCACACAGTCCTACTAGGATTGTTAGGACAAAGAGCAGCACATGGATTGCCTTTTCTAACTCTTGTACTTGATTCCTTTGATAGTTCCATATTTCTGTGTAATATGCATATATACATATATGTATATGTATTTAGTTTGTTGTCATCTTTAAACTTCACATGGAATATTTAACCATGTCTCACTGATTCCTGTGTGCTCTGCCCCCTACTCTCTCATGATCCTCACTCCTTGCATCTTTCTGTTTCTGTCTCTTTCTCACTTTATGTCTGTCTGTCTCTCATAAATACACACACTCTTTTTGGACTTCTTTCTCCCAAATGTTGTTAGAATTTAGATTAAATATTCACTGTTGATGTTATTTTTATCAGTAAAAACTGCACATAACTGAACCATGTGTGCTAGAAACCTTGGTTACTGTTTACTTCCTTTTATGTTTTCCTGAAATTAACAGTGTTTTTTCCTTTTGTTGGTCTTCTGTAAATTGACAGTTATTTCTACCCAGCTCTGTCAGTTGTTAAAGTAACATCTTGGTGTGCTTAGTTGACTGCATACTTCAGTCTGTGCTTGTCACTCCATACCTGGTATACAACTGACATCCTAGGACCAACCTCACTGCCATCCAGGAAGTCCTCTTCTGTGTTATGTCTCTTTAAATGCCATGCCATCTTCATTCATGGTTTATTTCCTTATTTTGTGTGGCACATCTCTTGGAATTTCCCTAAGGTAAAGAGAGAAATATTTTTGGAGACATTGCATTTCAGAAATTTCTTTTTTCCCCATATTTTATTGATCGTTAAATGGGGAATAGAATTCTAGATCGGGAACCATTTGCTCTTAGGAGTTTTGAGTTCCATTATGATTCTGGTATTACCCTTGAGGTCAAACCCATTTTGATTTCCCTATCCCTTCATTGTACTTGTATTTTACTTTCTGAAAGATTTGCTAGCTGCTTTTATCTTTGGTTTGTCTTCTGTATTCTGATGTGTCTTTGTGTATGTCTACTTTCATCATTTGTATTGAGTTCTTTCTATCTTCGTGGTAGTATACCTTGAAAAACGTATTTATTGTCATTTCATCGAACTTTCAGGAGAGGGTTATAATGAATGCTATGTTTTTACCCTTCTATTTTTGTCTCCTAGCTAATTTCATGTTTACAGTTCTCTGAATTAATTCTACCATTCCTTTATACCCTTCCTCTGTCAGAATGCTCTCTGTCTTCCTTCCACCAGGCTACTCGGCCTGCTCATCATAAATCTTTCCTGAATTGTTCCAAGTAGTCTTTTCCTCTTATGAACTCCCAAGGTATTTTTTTGGTCTACTTTTATCATGGCACACAATCTACTTTTTTAAGCATTTGCTCTTATCTGATATATTTTAATTTCTCATAGTGGACAATAATTTGCCCTCAGCATTTTGCATGTAGTAATGCTCAATTTTTAAAAAATTGTTGTTAACATGTCTTCTCACTTATCTTTTTCTAGTGTAACATTTACGTGTATGTTCTCATTTAAAATTTGCCAGTGCACGATATGAACCATAGCTGCATGCCATGGTTAATTCAAGAGTAGTGTACTGTTTCTAATTGCAGATACTTTTCTTGACACTTTCATGGACATAAATTTACAGAGACTGTATTATACAAATCATAACTCATCGAAATTCATTTTGTGTGTGTGTGTACTGTTCTGATGCTCCCTATAACATGAGATATTTCTTGAAGGTGGGCATAGGAATCTTTCATTAGGACTTTTCGTTTACTGCTTTCTCTTCTCCTGGAATATAGTGGGCCTCATCATTCCCATGTAACTGGCATCTTTTCAAATAATCTATGCTTATATTCATAGCTGGCCCTTTGTCCTCTGGCTCTGTGTAGTCCCAGCTGTGTTCTTTATCTGGATGTTGGCAATGTTTCTTTGTGTGTTTTTTTCTTCAGATTTTTTAATCTGTGCTTGAACCCATCCTTGGGGAGCTCTCACTGATCTGGACATTGACCTTTTGGTAGCTCTCTCTCCAGCCGAATGTTGGATAGGATTTGTTCCTTATTTGTTGCTCATGATATTTGGTTGTCACAATGTAAAATTATTATTAATGTTTAAGTCATTGGTTATTTCAAATGTATACATCCTAAATGAGAAACCCTTTTCTTTTTTTTTTTTTAAAGTGTGGTGTTATGTTTGTCTTTTAACTCAGTGACAGGTATTCATAGTGTAGACTTGGTGGTTGTTGACATTTAAAAAAGTGATTTATCACAACTTTTTGTTTAACTGCATTTCTAAAGTTTCTATAACTAGGACAGCAGTGATCTTTTTTTTATTTTGAACTTTTGTATGTAGACAGTCACAAAGGAGATCCAACAAGTATGTCCCAACTCTTTTAGAAAAATTTTCCTTTAACTATTGGTGCTTCTCTGTTCCCTAAAAAAGTAAAACAAGTTTTCTGTTTATTGAGACAAAAGTATATTGATGAAAACTGCCAGTTAAAATCTCCTAACGGACTTCTATTCAAGAAGTTGTATTTCTCAGTGACCAAAATATCCTCCCAGTTTTCATACTGCTGTGGGAGGAGGTTTTCTTAACATTTTAATGTACCTAATAGGGTCTTGCTTAGATTTTTTTTTTTCAAATAGTGTTGTATACTCTGTTGGGATTACTGATGATTTCCCTCTAGGTTTCTTCCTTCCAAGTAGTCATTTTAATTTAGCACATATTTGAGGATCAGCATTTAATAAGGACCATCTGATATGTAATTTGGCATGATGCTGTCTTGAGTACTTGGCATAGCTGGTTATTGAATCAGGACCCATCTAGAGGCAGGAGTCAGCAACTGATTCTCAAAATTAGACGAGGCTTGATTGGATACTTGAAGGATTATAATCCAGGTTTATAGAGTATATCAAGGAGCATCGCTGGTTCCAGTTCTGCTGATAGACTAATACTTGCGGATGGACCATTGCTATATCAACATGGAGATTGTTGGTGATCTTGATGGACACTTTTGCGAGTGTGTTGAGGAGAAAGACTGATTGGAATGGAGTTAGGGAAGGAGAAGAATTTGAAGCAAGAGTAGAAAAATTTTAAAACATAAACTTACTCTTTAAGAAGTTCAGAGAATTGGTGTAGTTAGAGGCTATTACAGCATGTGCAGAGGTTTCATATTATTATTTTAATATGTATAAAAATAGAACAGTAAAGCTTTTAAAGACCTGAGTTGATACTATTGCCTACTATTATGTTTTTAAGGAACATTAACTATGAGGTTGGAGGTAGATTTCTAACTTATCTTGCAAAAGAGGAGCCTGACTGAGGAGTCATAATAGAGGGGAACGGAAATACCAGGCATTGGAGGGGAGGGGATACAGTCATGCAGGGCTAATGCTGGGTGTCAAAGGGGAAGTGGTAGAAGAAAGGCTAGAACATAGCAGATTCTGAAGTATAAGTTAAGAGGTTGAGAAAACCTTTAGGTGGGAGTTATTTCAAAGGAGTAGCTTCAAATATAGGTTATGGTCTTAACATAGAGAGAGTGAAGAGGATAACGTAGCTTAAATGATATTTTTTGTAAGCCACATTTTGGAGGTCAGTTGGTTGCATGAGTAAAAATGTTTTAAAATGCAAGTTGATTCTGTCATCTTATAACTTGCCAGGGGCAAGAGAAGGTCAGGATGAATCTCTTCTAAGTGACTAAAGAATGATGGTTAAGGGACACCTTTTCTTTATTCTCCTCCAAGGTATTAGTTATTTCTGATATCCTTTGGAGAGTTAATATCATTTGGTAAGTAAAACTGGTAGAATAGTTTATTTTAGAACTTGTTCTTGCTGGCTTAACAAATTAAGAAACAATAAATTCTGAATCCCTGCAGGACTCAGTGACTGGCTTCTTAAGGAGGATGGCATTGTAATCGAGGATTCATGCAGAGTAAGGCCTGTGAATGAAGGGGAAGACAAAAGGGGTGTGTATGTGTATATGTGGCTTGTTGAGTGTGTTTTACAAAGTTTTTCTCTGTTTTCTGCATTCAATTGATTTGATTATGGAACTTCCTTTTAAAGAGTTCCAGAAAGATGAGAGTACAGAGTAACTACAGATTATTTGCGTAGTAGTAGAGAGAGGATCACAAAGTATTTCATATTGAACAGTGGGAAACCCGGCATATTTTAGATAAATTGGTATTTCATATGTGATTTTCACTGGGTTCTGTAGTTCTTCTTGTAACAGTTATCAGTACCTAAGCCAAAGGAAAGCCTGTGCTTTTATAACTCCATCATAAAAAGAAAGGAAAATTGATTCAAGAACGAAGAGAGTGAGCTACCTGAATATTCAATTCATTGCAATATTGTGGATGTGGTTCATTTCTTCTTATGGGCAGGATGTTGTCACAGTTGAGATTGGTGCATTTCCTTTTGGTGATACTAACTTGCTACATTTGATGTTTTGTTTCTTTGTGTAGGATCCAAACTACTGGATACAGGTTCATCGACTGGAACATGGAGATGGTGGAATACTAGACCTCGATGATATCCTGTGTGATGTAGCAGATGACAAAGACAGAGTGAGTTTAAGTCCAGGGGAAGCTGTTCTGAATATACATTGTGAAGACTGGGCTGGGAGTGGGTATGGAGAAGTATTTCCCTTTCTATTATACTTTAAAAATCACTTGGGCCACTCAATTTGATATGCTTGTTCTATAATAAATTTCACATATTTTTGCTGCTCTCATCCTCAAGGTGTAATGATTTTCTCAATACTTGGGAGTTAATGCTAAGTTTTAAAATTCTAAAACTGTAACTTTTTAAATGGAAATATCTTTTAAAAGATTTGTGTGCCATTTCCTCTCTTATTTTAACCAAGTATAGCTTTGTTCTTGACAACTTAGTTTCATTTTTTTGATCACCATGTTTCAGGTGTTATAGGCAAGGTCTCTGAGTTTTGATTTCCAGGTTGGTCATCCCAGCAGCTGGCCTGTGCAGTACTCTGCTACAAAATGAATGTGCACGTCCTAGGCATTCTCTCCTCCACTCTTGCTCTCGGCATGCTTGCACATGGCAGTGCCATCCTCTGTGAGGCCTGTGGTGACGGTGCGGTGAATGTGGCCACCCATAGGCCCCCGCCTTTGTGTGTGCTTTCGGAGGGAAGGAAGAAAAATAGTGACTGTCAACATTTTAAAGAACTTGTGGCAGGATATTTGACTTTGTAGACAGAAGTCAGCAAATTTTTTATTTTAAAAGATGATCAGACTTGAGCAGGCTCTGGCTGCACCCTCTTTTTGATTTGACTTGTAGGGAAATTGCAGAAGGATTCACAGCTGCATACGCAGTTGTGTCTTCATGGCCACGTCACAATACAGGGTGATTTCATCATGGAGTTCCTCCTGGTTCTCTGAGTCCTGTTCCTTTGTCTTACCTCCCATTGGCCCCTTTGCTTGACATTGAGCAGGGTGAGCACAGTTCTTGTATCTTGCTCACTCCTACATTCCTGTCCATTAGTGCAGTGCCTGGCTCAGAGTGGCAGGTAGCTTATATGGTTTCTAGAAATCTTAAGGGAAGTGAACATTATCAGGTATG